>VYZM01000070.1:28586-43405 GCA_013398915.1 Dromas ardeola | reverse complement strand
TGGGGCCAAGCTCATCGGTCTGTGGCCACCGAGGCTGTGGGGGGGTGGCGGCGCAGCGGGGCAGCAGGTCCTGCCCCCCCTCCGCCCAGCATCCTCTGCTCCCAGGCCCTGCGTGCCTGGATCCGGCCCCTCCACTCTGCCACCAGCACCCACAGCTCCCCTAGGATGCTTCAGCCGTGCTAGTTTGGGTCAGAACCCCCCTCCCCAGGCTTGAACCCCTGGGCACCACCAACGGGCAGCTGCCCCACGGCCTGCCAGGGTCTGCCCTACACCAGGCGAACCCATCTCCATCATTCATCACCCCGGGAGCCCCCTTCCGGGAGGAGCTGGGGGACTGGTGTGCCACAGGGCAGAGCCCGGCTCCTCCAGCTGCGCAGGGGAGGTGATCTGTGCCAGAGGCAGCAACCAGAGAAATCAGAAGCACCTTTTCAGTTTTTCAAGAGGGTATTTCTGAAGACCCCCAGTGACCCGAGAGCTCTACGGTTGCCCACACCGCGTGAGTTGGGGCAGAAGAGTATTTGGCACTTGCCCGAGAAGCACATGCGCTGGCACAGCCTCGTAATTGCAGCTTCTCAAGGAGCTCGGCTCGCCCTCACTCCAAGCTCCCCTGACCCAGACCTTACACTTCACCAGTAAATTTCACCCAGTACGGAAGGAGCAAAGTGGTCCCAACCCATGAGGGATGTGCTGGTAGAGGAGCACCATGGGGTGGCAGCAGGGCCCTGGAGCAGAGGCAGAAACACCCGCCAGCCTGTGGAAGGAGTGGGGGCAGCTCCAGCTACAAGAAGGGATTAAAATTTGGCTTTTCAAAAGCCAGACCTAGCGCTCGGCATTGTTTTGGGTAGGGAGTAGGTGCAGGGTCACCTCTCTCCATGCCTCACCTGGAGCAGGGAAGGAGGATCCACACCTGGCACAGGAGGGGCTGGTGGCCCCACAATAAAAGCGCAGGCAGAGGTGTTCCCGGCAGCACAGCTGCTGCTTCTAAACCAGACTTTGGCTTTAATGCCCCACTGAAGAGAGTGCAGAGGCACCAGCACTTTCCTTTCATTGGAGGGGAAGGAGGGAAAAAGAGACACAAACTTTAAGATGATTTATTCACACAAACTTGTATCCCAGCCCCACCTCTCTCCCCCAAACAGAAAACACTGACCATGACGGTTATGGAATGGCTCGGCTTCAGCTTTTAACAAAATCCTGCACAGAAGGGCGAGAGCACGACAAAGCACACAAGGACAAGTCCACACGCAAGCAGCCAGGCCAGAAGAGAGCCGACAGCACGCCTCCAGGGCACAGCTTCTAAATACACCCTTCTCCTGGGGCCTTCAGAGAAAGCCAGCCAGGGTACATCCACGGGGCACAAAGACAAGAGCACAACCTCGTTCTCCAGCATCAGAAGGGGCAGGGTTGAAACGGGAGCTACTGCCAGCACCGCAGCCTCGTCCCGGGAAAGCCCTGGGTCAGGGGGAAGCATCCCACCACCACCGGCGGAGCCCCCGTCCTCGCCTGCCCCGCACACAACCCCCTTTGGTTTGGATACAGCCGTTAGCTCCCTGTCTCAAGTCTTGAGATCATCTCTTTGGAAAGGTGAGGAGGAAGAACAGAGGTGACAGCTCCGGGCCTGCTCCTTACCCATCCTCGGGCTGAAGGCATGAGCTTTTTTGGCGCTTCGGACCATCACACCGCAGGCAGGTAAGGAAGCGTTCCCCCAGAGCAGAGGTATCGCTCCAAACACTCGCTTGACCCTCTGAAACCACAGCAGCACGACGGGAGGCCCACCACAGGCTCTGTTCCTCACAAATAAGCAGCCCCAGCTGTGTGAAGTTCATCTGAATGCCCCTTTTATTGAACGCTGTGATAGTGCAGTGGTAACATTGAACAGAGTTAAGACTGCTTAAAACAAAAGCTGGAAGAGCAAGAAGTTAAAAAAAAAATAAAATAAAAAAGGTTAGGCCAGTTAAAACAGCATCGGTCGCCCCAAAGCGGAGACGCAGGGGGGTTTAATGTAGTGTTAAAGGTTAAAACTCGAGCACGTCTCCTCCACACGCCTAACACCCAAACCATGCCTTCTACTTAAGAGTCTGAGTGAAAAATAAAAAGGTAGTCTGTCAGATGAGCGCACACGGGGTGACGGGGAAAGGACCGACACGGGTTTAGAGAAGTCAAGGAGTTGATACTGCATCTACCGCTGTGCTCCCACGCAGGGCCCGGGCGCCCCTAGGCTAACACACCACACAGCTGCACGCAAAGAGCTCCTATGCCAGTTCATAAACATCTTCCATTTACTATTTGGTGATTACATGTGTGTATATATAGTTCTCTAGGCAACACATTTCAATGAGATAGTCAACTCTGAGGATACACAGGCCAATCTAACAATGAGAAATGCAGTTTCAGTCCAACAGAAGCTTGTTTTCCCTTTCCTCAAGAAAGGAGAAGTAACCCTCTCTCCCCTCAACAGCATTTTCAGGTCACACGGGAGTCCCCCGCTGCAGCTATTCTTCGTCAGAGGAAGAGTTCTGATCCAGGGGGTACACCATGAACATCACGTCTGGCCGCGACGGGACAGAGGGGTGACCAGGCCTCACGATTTCAAAGCCCAAGAAGCTGAATGTCTTCAGGAGTGGAGCTACCAAAGAGAAGGAAATCTGTTACCACCAGGAATAATCCTCTGTACCTGCGTCACCCCAGAAGCCACAAATATCAAAGAACACCCTCCACGAGCGCATCCAGGGCTTCCTGCACAGAAAGAAACCATTTTAACATGACAGCCCTCTCAAACAAGACGTCTCGTCTCTTCCTGCATTCATCTCAGCTGCTCCTAGGCGTGAAGGGGTTTTGAGTCGTGCAGCAGAGCAGGTTTGACCTTATTTATCCTGCGATGTCTGTTCCGTCCCCTCTGAGAAACAGTGGCAGTTGGTTGTCTACCTGCACCAGCCGCACAGACCCGCCATCCCGGGACACGTGGCCATCCCACAGCACGTCAGTTTTTATTCTGTACTTAAGTGGGTCCCAGCACCCTTTTGAGCCCTGAAAGTGGGTCAGACAGCAGAAAACAGGAACCTGCTTACTCGGGCTGTAGGTAGGAATTCACTGTCACTGCGAGGAGGGCCTGGAGCTCAGTGGAAACTCAAGAGCGCTCCACGCAGCTCGGTGCGGTCCCCCAGGAAAGCCACCATGGGTGACACGCAGAAATTCAGAGCGGGGTGCGTCCAGAAGCCACACACCCCCTTGTCTCAGCCAGACAAGGTTCTATTACGCAGTGACTGGACGCATGCTCGCCTGTTACCGAGCGATGGCTTCCCTGTGACCCGTGAAAGTTACCCTGCTGCAGCATCTCATCTCTATGACACCCTCTGATGATCAACTTGCAGCCACCGAACAGTCACACGGAGGAGCTCCTATGTATTTTGCAGACAGCACCGAATTCCAGCTGCATAGACGAGGACCCAGGATGTGGAGCGCTTCAGAACTCATACAAATAAGCCAGGTCTAAGAGCAACACGCAGCCCATTTTTAAAAACAAGCCCCGGTATCGGATGTCTCCTGTAAGCAGCCACTGCAGAGGTCACCTGTGCAGACTGCGGTGGTGGTGACATCACAGCAAGAACTTAATCTGACAATTATTCTTGGCATCGTAACACAGGATGACATCTTCCCGGGCTCAGCACAGCTTAGCTCTAATAACGGGCTTCGTTTCAGAAAAGACGGTGCAGCTTGTGAAGCAGCAGAGTAAAATTAGAATTAAGGTTGGAATTACTCCTGCCATGGCAATTGCTTGGTTACTAGCCTGCGTCTAGCAAGATTTAAAGTGACACATCCATAGCTTGGTACTTCACCACAAATCTCCTCAAACTTCCGTGCTGTAACCACTCATCCAACACCTCTATCTTTAGATCCTAATGCAGCCCCCTTAAGCCCTAAGCGTCTATAGCCAGGGTCAGGATTACCTGTAGGTCTAGGAAGGGCAAAAGTGCCAGGAGACCTTTAAAAAGCAGATGAACATCAGGGCAACAAGCTACAGGAGTTTGCTTCCCATGTAGTAACCCCTCCCGTGTTTCTCCTTCCAAATCACAGAAGCCTGGTGCCAAATGGAGACCTTCACTCCTTACCAAAGGAGAAATATTAACCAATTTCTGGACAAGAAAATACTCCAAGTTACTCAGGAGCAGCTTTCTGCATGAGAGTACTAGTAATAAATTAACCGTAGGACAGCAAAGCGTACCTGCTGGAGAAACCAGAGTATTCCCTCTGCCTTAGTCTCGAGACAAGGCTTCTCCACGAGAAACCATTTCCACTTTGTAAGACCAACATGCAAACGATGCATGTAACATTTACTGCGATGGGGAGCGTCCCGTGGAGCTCTGCCCTGGGATTTCCAGACTTTTGTACAGCTTCAGCAGCACCGCTTTAGATCTAGGGAGCAAACCTGACAGCGGGGGCGAGTGCTCACCTCTATCTTCTCTGCTTTTTCTGAAGCAAATAAAGACATAGTTTACTTTCATTTTTTCTTCAGCGAACTCCAACAGTGCTGATAACCTGCCAAGGGGGAAGAAGACAAAAGAACATCAGCTATAGGAAGTCCTGTCCTGAGGAAGCCTCTGAGCATTATCAACTGTTTTGATGTTTTCAGGCAGAGAGATTACTTGTTTACAGGCCCCTTCCAGCGAACAATGGGTGCTGAAACAATGGGCTTCCTGCTTCGCTACCCAGCGCTGCAGAACTGAGAGCTGTCCTCACACCAAGCCACCCGACAAGTCCCTGTCCTCGGCGGCTGCGTGCCAGCGCGCACAAACACCCATTCCCACCAGCCAGGGATTCTGTACAGAAGCCTTCGCATGTGGGAAGCTGAATATTGCAGCTGATCCTGAGCCAGGCGACATCCCCTCCGCTGGCAACATACCGGAGGGGATCTGCAAGTTTGTGCTTTGTGGGAAGGGGGGAAAAAAAAAAAAAAAAAGCAGCTCATGCCAGGCAGAAGAGAAGAGAAAAACATCCCTGAAGGAGCATGTGCAGAGGCAAAGCTGTTTCCTGAACACATCAGCTGGATGGCACAGCTGATGCACCCTGAATCCACGCTTCCTGCCTTTCCAGCTAAATTATTTCTGCCACCTCTCGATGGAAGCAGCGCTGCATTAACCCCTCTCCGAGCCCCGGGGATCGGCACGGCAGAGCTGTCACTGTCACTGCCAGCCTTGTAGCCATTTACGACGCGGACTGCTAGAGCAGCGACAAACAGGGCTCCACTCGACATCTAATTAAACAGCAGTCAGCGAGACTGGAGTGCAGCGAGGGAGATTAAATTTGCAAGTGTTTTGTTAATATGGTAATGAACTATTTTAATTATAGCCTCTACTAGGCTGTTTTACCCAGCTAAAAATAATCTGACAAAATTGTGCTTGAAGTCATGATGACACAGGCGGGTAAATACCCGCCGCCCAGAAGCCGCTCCCAGGAGAGCGGGCACTTGGACAGCTAAAGGATTTACGGGCTGACTGAAGGAATTACACAAACCTTTATCTGGACTCGGAGTCAAATGAGACAAGTGTGAGACAGCAAGAACACTGGCACTTACTGAAGGTGCCCAATGAGGGTTTTTTTTTTCTCAATTAGCTCGTGTCATTTACAGATGAAGCCCACTTGGAGACTTAGGAGGACTTCGGAGCGCTCCGCAGAGGAATCCAGTTTACATCCACATCTCCGCTGCAGCGCTCCCCGCCAGCGGAGATCTCTGGCAAAGCACTTGGCAGGAAGTAGCTGCTCTGGAAGCTGCGTTTACACAAACTTCCCAGAGCAGAGCTGTCTGGACAAAACACTACCGTATTCTGCCAACAGAGAAAAATCAGAGGCTCTGGCAGAGCCCAACGCCTGCGTGGCGGCACTCCAAGAGCAGATCCACCTACTGATGAGAAGGAGCGCATCAATATAATGGAGTTTTTTTTCCCTGAAAGAGAGGAAGACGCCTGCCAAAATAAGCTTGCCAAGTGGCCAGCAGAACAAAAATCGGAGACAGGTTTGTAGATTTTTCCATACCAAAGTATGCAAAGAATCACTCCACCCATTTATTCCTGATTTTTTGTTAGCACAGGGACTCAAAAAGCAGTAACCCATCTGAAATGAACCCTATGGGGGAAGAAAATACATGGAGCACTAACAGGAGGACAGTTCTCTGAAGACCAGGGAGTAAGGACATACTTCAGATACACAAACCAGGAGCAGAGCTGCCGTATGTGCAGCCCATTCTCCCCATGCAGGCAAAGTGCCCGCGGAGCCGCGGACACAGCTTTGGGATCCTGAACTTACCCTTCTTTGCTTCCATCAGCTAATAATCCGTCAGGGATTTCCACGAAGAGGCTCTGATTAGAGAGCACCGCATCCCAGGAGGAGGTCTTCACCTCTGTAACCTTGTACTGGAAATGGACAATATGAGGCTTCCCTTCGTGCACTGGGACATCTTGGTTAACAGTGATCTTCTCGTCCTGCACAGGGGAGGGAGGAGAGCTCATGAAATTGCCTTCAGGGTTAAAGAAAACAATCCATGAGATTGCAGACCAAAAAAATTTAAGAGATTGTGCTTAAATGAGCACACAGAGGGACTGCGTTTTCAATGGGACCAGCCCTTACGGACCGGTGTGTGTGTCCAGTTCCAGCTTATCATTAAAATTCACCCCTCCGAGACTCACCGTAGCCCGTGAAGGGATGCACAGTTGCCTGCAAGCCCGTGTGCGAGTCTCAGCACTCTAAACAGGTGGTTAAGAGCTACTGTTCTGAACTACCTGCAATACCTTGCTTTTATTCTAACGTACCACAAAAATAAAGAACAAAAAAGTGAACACTCACCTGGCTGATTTTAACGTAGAACTATAGAGATGCAAATGCAAAATAAATGGTATTAGAGTTTTACTAAGAAGGACATCATACTTTTCCCTTCCCCTTTCGCTGGCTCAGGGACACAGCACAACAAGTGCTGACCTCGCAGTGATTTTTCTAGTCATGTTTTCCTCTTCAAGGGAATGCAGTTTTGCATATTTACATTATATTAAATTTCTGGGTAGAGAGGTCCATTCATTCGCCACAGGTCCCAGCCACATCTTCGAAGGGCGGTTCATGAACTACCCTTCAAAGGACGGAACTTGAACTGACAAGCTGGAAGAGCATCTGCGGCCGCAGTCTGACCAATTTCATTGTCTCCCCAATTCCCCACGCAGTCTTTTCTTTTGAGCGATGACCACAAATTGCTTTCCCAGATTTTACAACCAACTAGTATGGCAAATGGTTTGCCTCCTGGTATATGGGAGGAAAATGCATAGTGCAGAGAGAATCCCAAACCAGACAGAAGCTACATGGATTTGAAGATTGTGACGAGGTCTTTTCCAGAGACCACAAACGTACACGTCCCTCTCCAACACTGCTCTAACTAGAATGCCAAGCATGCAGCCCGCCTCAGATCCAGCTCAGCAGTTCCTAGAAAACAATTTCGTGGTTAAACTCCATCCCTCCTCCTGACGATTTTTGCAGGCAGTTGGCTTGCCCAGTAATGATTTCCACATTTCACTGCAAAGAGCCCCAGTGAAACGGCAAAGAAATTCATCAGGTTCCTGAGTTAATGCTGCCAACTGCGGCGGGAGCTGAACTGTTCCCATCTGCCTGGTTACAGGCTCATGCGTATGGACCCCCTCACATTTACAGAGTCACCCGCACAGCTCTGAAGGGCAGAAGTAAACCAGATAATACAAACCACGTCTGCTCCGACTCACGGGAATGCCTGGGAAAGCCGTCTGCCCCTCTCTCCTCACCAGCATCAACAGGTGGGGCGGGAGGTGGTTTACTCTAGCAGGTCGTTAGGTGAGCAACCGTCCAGCCTCCAGGCATTTTATTTTACCGGGGTGATTAATTCAGCAGCTCACAATGAACTCTGATCTGCTGATGGATCAGCTGGACTGACACAGAGACAAGGGACATTGCTGCAGAGACAGAGCCTTCCCAGACAAGGTTTAGTAAATGCTTTGTAGTGACATATACTCGTCTCTGAGCATAACACACACAGGCAGCCAGTACGGCTAAGAAAGCAGTCCAGTTTGGGTCTGCGGTGAAGAAGCATTTACAAGATGGGCAGTACGAACACATCGGCAGCCAACGGGGCCCGATACGAGGGTGGGAGGCTCCTCAGTATCGCTGTTTTTCAGGCAGGTGTTTTCTTGTAGGTGTTTTAAGCTATTAAGGTAAAAGTATCCCTGAAAGACCAGCAGTTCAGCAAAAACTTCTCCCAGAACCTTTCCAGGCGCCTCAAGCCTGTGTCCCACTGCTTTAACTCCTGTTACCACATGTATTAAAATAGATCCCTCTTGGTTTGACTATTGTGACAAGGAAGAAGTCACTGAGTATGTCAATGCTGGCGACAAAGTAATGCCGCATGCAAATCAGGAACTGCCTGGCTTTGGTAACCAGAGCAGAGGAAGCTGCCATTTGTTTAAAGCCCACAAAGCTTAGCTGAAAAACAAGTTTACACTTCATCAGAATAAATATCCTGTAGGAAATAAGTTAATTCATCGAGTCTGAAAGAAGTTTTTTGTGGTTGCGCCTGCCGTCGGGTTTTACTACAGTTTTAAGCCAAGTGCACTATGAAACCTGCCGACAGCTGCTCAAGTTAAGTCAGACTGCTGCTGCTAAAGCCACCGCGGAGCCAGCAGCAAGAGGCAGATTTGCGCCCAGCACTACAGAGGTGTATTTAAAAAAAAAAAACCAAAAACAAGCGGATTATATGCACATCCTTCATCAGTGACTTTACAGGAGCCTTTTACAGTTGTTGTTACTGTGCAGAAAGCGTCTCTGATTCAGGAAAGATCCTTCCCTCAGAAAAGCTCACAGATGCTTCTTTTCTTACACTTCGTGAAAACAAAAACAGGGTGAGGAAGTTGAGAAAGGCAGGCTGGGATTGACACATTGGAGGGGGAGGCACATGCATGCATTTGTGCGGGAAGACTGGCAGGAGCCTGCAATAGGAGGGGAAAAGCTTTCCAAGCCTTCTGGCTTAGCCCTTCTGTCACCAGGCTACCCTGCACTCCAAACCCGACGAGGTTTTTTTTTTTTTTTTCCACTTAAAATCCCCCTGATGCCACAGCCCATGAACCAAAGGCAGCATAACCGCAGGGATTAAGAGAACCAGTTCCCCTGGTTCAGTGGGAATTACGTTTACACAGCCTGTCTTGGGAAGCTGATACTTTATTTCTAGGCATCAAAATAGAGACTGCGAGATGCCGGGGAAAGAAGCTGTTCCTGTGAAACAACACCCCAGAATTCTTTGGAAGCTGCTCAAAGCAAAATCCTGTTTATGCAACAAATGTTCGGTTTTAGTTCACCCCTGCAAAATCCCCCCATCATGCTACTGCAGGAAAAAAAACCCCACACCAGGCTATCTTTTATACACAGCTGCCTAAACCACCAGCTCTCCAGACTTGGGCTCCATTTCAGTGAAGTAAAGCCACAAGGACCAGCTTCCACTTGGTTACAATTCGTCAAGCGCAAGATTTTCCAACCCGGCTACGCTCCTCAGATGTCCCGAGAAGGACGGGGGGAGGCCCCTACGCGTTGGCAGCGTAAGAAGAAAGGATGTTATGGTCTTGGCCATAGCCAAGTGGCTCGAGAAACCCGTGTAAGCAGCCTACTGCTGGCATGTGCTACACCTGCAGCCTCCTGCCAAGTTTGCTAGCCAGAGCACGTCCTGGCTGCGCAGCACCAACGCCGATCACTACTGCATTCCCAGCTCGAGTAAAGCTCCCTTGACGCAGGGCCGAGTATTAAGTCTCTTAACGCAAAAAATCCCAACAACTATAGGGAGCCCCAGCTGCTTAATTTATAGCGCGGTTGTATCCGAGCAGCGCGCCGCATACTCCGAAGGAGGCAGGTCTGCTCAGAAAGGTCAATCCCTCGAACGAGAACAGCTGATACAGCTGGAAAAAGTACTTAAGCTTTTGGGTCCAGATGCCTTTCCAGGTCACGCTGAACTCACTGACTGAAAAGCTCAGCCTGATGTAACTACAGCACCGGCAGATTGAACGGGCAACTGAGAGAGTCCCAGTAACCCCTGTCTGAGGTGGGACTTCAAACCACCGGGCGACACGGCCCACTCTGCTCTGGGATGACCTGTGTTACAGAAGGGGCTGATTTTCTGACAGATGCTGCCAGGTTTGTCAGCAATGCACCCAGAAAGAATTATATCCGTATTTCTGGGACGCAGCTATCTGGATGACATCCCCACAGGCAGCCAGCCCTGCCTACACACCACTGCCAAAAGCTTCTGTGCGGAGTCGAGGCCATACCAAAATCAAACACTTCAAAGCCTCCAAATGCTGATTCTTTCCACCAGCATCTCCTCCATGTTGAGACCATTTTCTGCCTTTGGACCTCGCCTGGTGCATACACAAGGCTTGGCAAGGCTGGTCTGCGGGAATTTAAGTTGCAGGGTCCCCTATTTCACATCCCCTCTCACCCAGAGGGAATTCATTATTCGTCCTGAGCCCTTTTGAAGGTATTTGCGTTATCTTCTTTATCCCACAGGAAGCCTGTTGTGCTCTTTGCTACCTCTCTGCTGCTTCTCTGGATTTTACACTGCTCTAACATTCAACTCAACAGCATTAAGCTGATGTTACATTATTATTAAGAGGCTACAGACGCTGACATTTATTCACAAGGTAAGTGGGTGAGGCACATGCTAAAAATTCACCAAGGCTGCATTAAAGCAAACTCCTCCGAAAGCAGCCATGAGGTCTGCGATTCTCTCATGAATTTCAAGAGGAGCCTTTGGTAGCTGTGACCCAAAAGGGCCTGTATCTTCTCATCATATAAATTCTGTGTGCCTCCCACAGGGTAATTAAAAATCAAGCCTAACAGCTATGACAACACTCTCGTCTGAGCAGACAAATTTGCAAGCTTAGCATAAATTTAGGCTACCTCATCTGATAAAACTTTACTCCCTGACTTGTGGAAAAGCTGGCTCTGGCCCAGAAGGGAGACAGATGTGTGCCACCATGATCCAACACGAAGCTGCACCAGTGCTAGTTATTCTACAGCAAGGAACAGCCAGGCCTCCTCATGCGAAAGCCAAAATGAAAGGTTGCCATAGAATGAAGAGGGCCAAAAAACGAGAGCTAGAGAGATCCACGTGCTCCTAAGCACGTCTGCAGATACAAAGCCTTCCTGATCTTGCCTCGTCCTAAGCACGTGTTCTAGAAACGTCCCCGACTGCGAGGTGGACGGCCGCCTCGCCCTTCTGTGAGGTCAGGAGTTACTCTGTACATGGCTTCAGGCAGCTCCCAGACCCCGACTGCTTTACCTTCCGGACTAGGGCACAGGAAGGAGCTTATCAACCATTCTCTCTCTGCATTTCACCTTTCTGCTTCCCGCTTCCTCTTTTTGCAAGATGTTTAAGAAGTTCTTTCATGGTTTGATAATGCTGGCTCCACATGCAATAGCCGAAACAGACCCCGGGAAACTGGGCTAGTGAATTATTTGCTGCACATCTTTGAGAAAAGGTCTCTCATTTCTTAATAAACAGGTTATATTTAAGCAGGAGAGCACTGCATGCAGCTCAGCGATCTGCTATTAGGATCACTGAAAAACTAACTCTTCTCTCACTTATTATTTGCGTTTATTCCCATCAGACTGCGAAAGGAACCGAACACAATTGCAACACAGGTACAGGTCATTATTTAGATGTCAGATCTTTCTCACCTTATATATCAGAGCTGAAAGAGAAGGATCCCTGCTACCCCCTCGCCCACCGGGGATCTTCGACAGTGGGTGAGGGGCATCAGGAGCACCACAGAGGCCCTGGAACAATGTGCCTGCAGCACTGCAGCTGGGGACAATTACTCAAAGGTAGAATACTACTGCAAGAAAAAAGAGAGAGAACACCAGGTTACTTCAGCAGGGATCACCTTTCAGATGCTACAGCTCCTCATGACCCCAAACCCACTCGTATCCCTGCTCCTCCGCAGCACGTCAGAGGCAGCTATCGGGGCTTTAGCGCCCAGACATCTACATTAGAAACACTGGCTGCCCAAGTGGTGTCAGAAACCGGCGGCGTTTTGTTAGAAATGGAGGAGGGGCTTTGAAGAACAGGGAGAGAGTGCTGAGCAACCTCATGCTAATAAGGGACGCCTGGAAGATGGCCAATAGCAGATGGCTGGAAACGCATGACCAGATGAGCACACATTTTCTATAGACAAATATCTACAAATAGATCAACAGGACCCAGGAGGAGGAGGTTTAAGTTTCACATTTTCAAAACAAGGAGGAGTGAAAAGGCTGGTTCTTCGGCTATCTTCAGCACGCTCTACAACGTCCGAGTTGACATTTGCACATGCAAACGAAACATCATACAGGCATGCTTCACCCCAACCCTAAAAATTTTAAGTTCACCCCAAAGATCTACTTTAACAAGCAAGAAAATAAGTTTCCCTTGCAGTTTCTAAGTTTGTTTGGATGTCCTACACGTGGTCTTTCAGGATCACTTTGAACACAGGCTTTAATATCTGCCCTAGCTTTTAGGAAGTTCATGAAAGCAAATTATTTTACTTCTGGAGCATTGCTCCCTTTATCAGTACCACAAAAGCTCTTTGCTGAGGCACGGCACAGCAGTGGTATTCCTCTAACAAAGCCTGCAAAAGCAACGCAGAGAAACCAGTCATTCCCCAGTGTTCCCATTACGAAACGCACCAGCACAAAGCTATGTAAACACCACCAAAATAAAGGAGAATTTGAGAGAGTTTTCAATAAGCACACGGAGTGATGAAGGCTATAAGGGAAGCCTCTGTAGATGTACTGACAGCTTACTGCCTGTCCTAAAACTTCTCACTCGAGCTGATCCCAAGACAGTGTTTTTCTACTCTAATTCCCCTCCACAAGGGACCAGGCTTAAGTATCCAACAACCAAGTAAGGAGCTGCAGCATCAGAATTACCTGAACCGCCTATACAGCACGCTGGAGCGTGTACCACACCGCAAACAAACTACTGAAGTCTGGCATTTCTGTATGCCAAAAAATAACTCGCAAATGCAGTTACGACACAGGCAGAATTTGCGAAGAACTTGGCTTGCCACCTCATACCAAAATAATCTTTCTGCAGGAAAAACAAATACTCTTCCTCCACATATTTCCTCCTCCTCCAGGATCGCTAGACTGGGCTCTTCTTCAGCAGCGTTCCCATGTGCCATGGCCTACAGCAGACACTGCCTGGAGAAAAGGCTGTCTAAACACACTAGGAAAAGGCATTAAGCAGTTGCACAGAAGATGTCTCAGGGCAAAGCCCTTGGCACACATGCTCAGTGGCGTTCTGTGTTAATACAGTCCCTCCTCACGGCATGACTGGGGCTATCAATGGACCCGGGTGTATTCAGTAGTAGTGGATGTGGAGCGGCATGACAAAGCACTTTGCTGTGCAGTTCCCCACCCCCAGAAAGCTGTTGGCAGCTTTGTTATTCCCTTCCCTCCTCCCTCTCCCCCCCAGTCAACAATGTACTATTGATAGCGCTCTCCAACTTGTGGCCAAGGCATCAAGAAGCTGGATAATGAAGTGTAGTTGTGGGGGGGTGGGGGGAAGGAAAAAAGAGAGAGGCTGTAGTTTTCATGCAAAGCAGTTCAGGACACTTCCCAGTTTTGCTTCCTCTGGCACATGCAGAAGTCAAAACACAAGACCCTTCAGCCGCTGAGCCCTGCCTGCGGCACCGGGGCTTTGCCTAGCCCAGACCTGCACGAAACCACCATCCTGCCCCAAAACTCCGCAGCGGCAGCCAGCTCGGGTCCGCAGAGGCAGCGCNGGGGTTTTCGTTTCTCCAGAGGCGTGTTAGCACCCTGGGAAGAAGTTCATGCAAGCGCCCGACAAAGCCTGATCCCTCCATGCATCCGCGCATGAGCAGCTCACCACAACTCCGCTCCCTGAGGCCTGTTCAACGCTTAAAAATTAGGATTGTGCTCCCTTCCAGCCTCTCTTCTCTCTTGAGAAGCTCCTTCCCAGCATCTTGGTTTAGATTAAGATGCATTTCACTAACCAAGGGCCTTTCCCTGAAGGAACTCCCTTTCCTGACTGAGCCCTGCCTGAAATGGGAGCTGGAAGCAAGCGTACGTTTTCAGCCGGCGGGTATAATTTTAACTCCCTAAGCTTCCAGCGATGTCAACCCCGTGCCCTGTCCCTGGGAAGCGTAAAGGACAACTCGGCAACTTTTGAACCTCGTCACGGCTGTGCTTCAACAGCCCTCGCACCCCAGGCCCCAGCACCGCTTTCAGTCCACCACAACAACCAGCTCCTGGGGGTCTAAAAGCTGCACATCTTCTTGGCTTTCTGGGGGTTTTACTAAGTGCTGAACACTTAGACCAGATGGAAGGATCCACACAGCTCCCCTGACATTACAGAATAGAAGGAGGTTTTTTTGTTGGGGTTTTTTTTTTTTTTTAATTTTTTGCCCCTTTTCAAAACAAGCTCTGAAGATGCGGTTGCACTTAGGCGATAATAACATATTACACTGCCAGCCACTGCAAATCATGTATTAAGGAACCTGATTTAAGGAGCAACTTGTAAATAACCATCTGATACATGCAGCATAGCTCAAGTATTTACCATACGCACAGCGGCCAAGAAAAAAAACCTTGGTTTATACACATCCTCCAAGCTCTTATCTACACGGTATGACAGGGGCTCAGGAAATGACACTTTTCAGACTTTAAACAAGGAGGAGACGCACAAGATAATCCAACCAGCTGAGAAAAATACCCACAAACCACATAAATTCATGCCTGCCGACAACCAACCTGCCAAGAAAAAAAAT
>VYZM01000070.1:0-23754 GCA_013398915.1 Dromas ardeola | reverse complement strand
TTTTTTTTTTTTTTTTAACACGAGGATCTTGTTTTGCTAAGAGAAAAATAAAAATGAACACTGCCAGAGAATTTTGTTTTTGTACCTCGGTCTTCCCAGCCCAGCTGCCAGTTCGGTCTTCCTGTGCCGACATGTCTATATCGTGTTTCAGCTGTAGCAGCACCAGAAGTGTTCCTGGGATTTTGGCTCCCTGTGTTTCTTGGTGAGCCATGGATAAATTCCCTAAAGCCAGTCCGTCTGAGCAGCCGTGAGGCTGGAATCGTGTGTTGAGGTTTTCATGCGAGTGTCCACCTCAGAGGTGGCTTTTAATTGTTTAAACTGTTGGACTGTTTAGTGTCACTAACCCACGTCTCCTATTTGTTTCACACCTGTCACTAAAAGAAGAGGTTCCTTCCAAGCTGCACCAATACTGTTTTCTGCTGTTCCTTTATATTTCCAAGGGATTGAGTTGATTCCTTGGCACACCTGCCTGGAGCTGGGGGTCAGATTTAAGGCATGTTGCTGACATCAATGGCTTTCTTCTTTAATGAGCTTTGTCAGAATTTGTTATTTAGCCATTAAGCGGTGCCAGTGCGGAGTTCACGCATGAGCTGAGTTGAAAATCTGCTAGGTGTGAATTAGTGATGAGAGAAAAGCAGGTCAAGGAACGTCTTGTTTCCAGAGCACACTGAGTGTAAAGCTTAGCTTGGGCAATAACTGGCACGTCTGAGGCCTTGGGACAGTGCATGGGCAGAAGAAGGAATGCAGAAATCGTGGCAAGGGATGACTTCCCTCTGCTGTGCTCTCAAGAGGTATCACCCTTCTTCGCGCCAGCGGGATGCGCGTCGAAGGTGTTCTCATGCAGCATGCATTTGGGGTGTTTTGGGGTGGGATGAGGAGCTGGATGCTGTCAGGGGGCTGAGAGCGGGTGGTATGACGTGGTGGCCCATCACGAGGTGGGTCTGTCATGGACTTGCGTGTCGCTGATGAGCCTCGCGTGCCGGGACGGTGCTCTGGACCAACACCTTTGCAGAGACTAGAGAGGGCTCTGCTGGGATGGTGGGATGGGCATGGGGTGAGATGCTCCTGTGGAAGGTGTGCCAGAGCAAGTCCCTAACAGACCTGCTGTCCCTCCAAGCACAGAGTGTCGAGATGGGTTGCCCTGGAGGGGCAGGTAGGGGTTTTACCGGCAAACACTGCAAAAAAGCTGGTCCCTCTACCCGTGATCTCCTGGCGTAACAGAACCTGGGAACGGGGCGTGATGGAAAAAGTAAGCTGTGAAGTACAAAGCCTACAGCAAAGACGGGAACGTGTAGGTGCGAGATTCAGGCATGCGGCTCCCAGCTCGAGACTGCGTCAGCCGGGGCTGGTAGTCATGCATACCCGTGGGAGCAGCGCTCTCCCAGCAGAGGTTAGCTCCGGAGGTCACCTCTTTCTTGGCTGCTGTGTTCCCCTGCCTCTGTTTCCCCTGCTCGTAGCTTTTTCTCTGTGTCATGCCTTCTCCTCTGTGCCTGGAGCTCTTTTCCTTGGCTGCTCATGGAGTAGGTCACGCTCCAGGACGTGGCCAAAGCCTCCCAGTGCAGGGTCTGGTGGGTGGCACCAGAGACAAAGAGGGGGAAAACCTGAGCACAAATTGGTAAAAACGAGCATACAGGAAAGTATGCAAGGGGTGAGATGGTGTCTTGCTGCTGGCACATTGCACATCTGAATCCACCTAGATCTTTGCATTGATTTTTGTAAAAGCTCTTTCAATTATTTTTACAATGAGCTCATCTTTTCTGGCACATCTCTGCTCCCTTGTTCATCTAACACGGGCATGGCAGGCTTTGTTTCATCTCTCCTGAGACATCTGCGTGTGAACCGGGCACAGGCAGCTCCGCATTGTCGTCCCTGGAGAAAAACAGGTACCTGCAGGGTGTCTTGTCTTGGCTCCTTTCAGGCGCTGGGTGAAGATGAGACAGATGGAGCTGGAGGTGTTTCTGATAGAGCTGCCTGACCTTAGCCAAAACCAGGCCCCGTGTACCACCTCTGTGCCACGGGACTGCCTCGGGAGCCGCTTTTACTTTTCTGTGGGGTTTTGGTGGCTCGGGATACATTCCCGTGAATGGAAGCGCGGTTGTGGAAAAGGATGTCTGAGCAGCGCTGTCGGCGTGAAAAGGCAGGAGGATGATGGGAGCCACTGCTAGTCCAGCCAAAAATCCACAAGGCATCTTGGAGTTGCGTTTTTAAGACCACAAGCTGACTGCACGTTGCAAGGACCGTCTGAAAATTAAAGTCTTGCATCTGCTCGTGGCGTTTCTCAGTGTCTGAGTGAGGCTTCTTAGGAATTCCACGTGACAAGAAGTCCGAACTGTGTCTTGGGGGAGTTTGTTTTGTACCGTTTCACTTAACCTCTGTGGCTGCACTCGGAAATCTCTGAAAGGACACCGGGAGTCCCTGCAGATCTGAGATCCTTAAAGCGCTGTCTCAGAACTCCCTCAGCAGAGGGTGCGTGGTGGCGGGGCGTCCCTGGCAGCACGGTAATCCTTGCTTTCCCATGGTGTTAGCAGCACGGATTTAAGCAGATTTAGCCTCAGAGTGGGTCCGACACCCGGGTTTTGGTGCCGTCCTCCGGCGAGGGCCATGTGCCGGTGCCTGGGGAAGGTCCCGGGGATGCCGTACGGCGGCGCCTGGGTGCGCCCGTTCCCACAGGGCAGCGCGGGTGGCGCGGGGCCGAGGATCCTCTGCAGAACGCCTGTTTGCTGACACCCCTCGAGCTGGCTGCTGGAAACAAAGAGCCGAGGAGCTGGAGGACCTGTCCAGGCAAAACACCTCCTCCATTTGCTTTAATAATTTTGTTTTTCTCAATTCTACGCCCCCATAATAATGTGTTTGGGCCTGTTTTAATGCACTGGATCACTCAGAGGCTTCAGTTGAGGTCTGGTATCCGGATATTTCCAGAACCTGCTCCTGCCTCTGTCCCATCCTCTGGAAAAAGGTAACGTCGTTCCTCTCTGGAACATGGATTTCGCCGCCCGGGCTTGGGGATGCTCTCCTTGCAAAATCCCCAAGCCTGCGTGCTTGGATTCTTCTCTCTCGTGGCTCTCTGTGCGCGTGAGGCTCCTGCCCGGCGCGTTTCCCTTCCTGTGCAGTTGGATTCGTAAAGCTCATGTTTTGGCGGCCCCGCAGGAATTTGCAGGCTCAGTGAAATTGCAGGGGGCTTCCTGCTGAGCCTGGCTGGGTGTTAGCCCTCCCCGTCGTTTGCGAACAGAGGCAAAGAGCTGATGGAAGAAAATTTTTTCCGCAAAGCTGCCTGCCTTGCCCACGGCCTGGGAGCCAAAGCATGGTTTCTGATCCTCTCTGCAGCCGCAGTGTGTTAACCGCAAGCCAGGGTGCTCATAACCCTCAAGTTGCAGATTTCCTGGAGATGAGCGCCTCTGTATTTTCCAAATGCTGCTAAAACTGTTCTCTGGGTAGCTTCATTATGAGTGTATGTATACGTAGGTGCTTGTCTCCTAGAGTTTTGTGCTTTATGGTCCATCAGATATTTTTGCAAATGGTGCAGGTCAATTATTTATTAACAATTAACAATAAAGCTAAATTGCTTCCTATGATACAAACTTGAAATCCTTTCTCTTGGCTCTTTCAAGCCCACCGAATACGCCTTTCCCTCATGTTTCAAAGTTGCCTTATTCTGGGGTTTTTTTAGGTGTGATTTAATTTACTCTTCTAAAATTACATTCTTTATTTGAATCAACCCCAGAACTTACTGCTTGGGCACGCAGAGGGGGAGAAACGTCTTGAATTCTGGAGGAGTTGAAGGTTTAGCTTAGCGGATGGCGGGCTGTTGGAGATAAGAATGAGAAAAATGCCGTGGGCTCTTTTACGACCAAGATCTGCGCTGCCTTCATAAAAGACTGAAAAGCTCCAAAGTTAGATCACCTGTAACTCTGGTAGCAAACTGGTAGAAAGGCAGTAAAATCTGGGTTTCTCATGCAATTTCCCTTTACGATAGACGATGAATGGCTTGGGTTTTTTATCTTGCAAAGAAGACTGCAGACCACCTGAGGGTGGTCACCGTGCGTCTGTAGCGTGCCGGGTGGGATGTGCACCCGCGTGGGAGCGGGGAGCGCAGCTGGGAAGGCTTCGTGCGCCCACAAGGTGGGAGAGGAGGATCTCCGGCACGTTTCTTTTGTTGCCAGAGCCCCGGGGAGCGTTCATGGGTGCCCGAAGGGATGTTCTCTGCTGCCCTGCCTGACGGGCAGCGCCTGCCCTGTCTCCTGCGAGGTTCGCTGCTCGGTTGTGTGCTGCATATTGTTCTCCAGCATTGTTGTAACAGCAACGGAAAACGGGGTGGGGGTTTGTCAGCTCAGAACACGTCCCAGATGCCAGGCCCTTTCATACCGATCACCTTGCAGTTCTCCTTGTTCCAGGGAAGTGTTATTGGAACACAGCTCTGCACAAAGAATGGAGAGAGGAAAGAAACAAAGGGGAGACAGGAAGAGGGCCTCCCCGGGCTCTGCACAGCTTGGCTTGCAATTTGGGACAGAAACACCTTTTGTGTTGCAGGTGACTCCAGCTGCATTCATCACACTGCTTCAGCTACCGAGAGGCGTCCCTGAGAAACCTGACGCCGTTTTCTTCAAGAGCCCACAGCTAAAAATGTTTCCGGAGATCTCTGTCCTTCAGGAGACCCCAACCAGGTGCACGGCTGGGCTGTAATGCTGATGTCTTTGTGCACAGGGGCAGCCTGCCCTTCGTGGGACTCCAGCTCCAGCTGCCAAGCGAGCCCGGGCTCGGGAAAGGTCTAGATGTTTTGCAAGAAGGAACTTGGGAAAATGCCCATCCAATAGCCGAGTAAGGGATTCATGAGCAGGTCATCTGTTGTCCTCTGAAACGCTGATGAAAAGCTTCACGAGCTGCCTGCATGGAGGACATTCCCAAATAGAGGACCAAAAGCTGAGTGTGCACGTGCTGCTGGAGCTCACCTGGAGGTTTAGGCTGTGGATAAAGGTATTACACCCACTGGAAGAGGCGTAATAAGCCTCCCTGCAGACCATGTGAGCTGGTAGGAGAGCATGCTCTTCTGTGCAAGGGAGTCACGAAGCCTCTGAAAGGGAAGCTGGCGCTTGCATCCTTTGGGTTTGAGTTTTCGGATAGCTCTGCCTCACCGTGTGTGTGATGGGCATTATCCACCCAACTAAGACAGGCGCCACGAGTAGCTCTGGTGCCCGGCGTGCAAGAGCTCAGCCCGACTGGGAAAACATCCTTGCTCCTTGCCTCCTCCTGCGCATCTCTAGAAGAAGGGTTGGGAACCACTGCAAGACCAGCGGCACCGACATCCGCCTCCCGGAGTGCCCCCTTCAACCGGCCCTTCGGGAGCGAGAGGAAGCGGTTTTGGGCTGGAGCCAACCCTGGGCGTTTCACAAAATGTGGTGTAACGGCTCTGCTCGGGGCTCAGCCTTGCGCTGGACTCTCGAGGAGGTTTTCGAGGAGAAATCACCCGAGACCGAATTTCCTGAGACCTGCTCTCCCATGGCATCCACAGACCGGTTGGGGAGCAGGCGGACCAATTCCTGGCCGTGAGCGGATCCCACTCCGGGTGTCACGGCTGGGGGGAATGCTGCGCGGAGGCCGTTCCCAGGCTGGGGCCAGCGCTCGGCCTCCCCTTCCACCCGGATCGCGGTGCTTCCGGCACCGTGTTCCGGAGCCGTCCAGCGGCCGCCAGCCGCAGGAAGTGCAGCGGGTCGTGGGAACCGGCCTGAGGACAGGAGGCTGAGCCGCCGCGGGAGCCAGGAGCAGCGCCCCGGCACGCTGCCTTCGCTCCGCAGGCGAGGAAGCGCGAAGCAACGCAAGGAGCTGGGGTGCACGGGGTACACGCACCACCAGCTCAGGAACGCAGGCCCTCGCGGGCTGGTGTCATGTGTGGATGCATCCCATACACGTGTTCCTGAGATTGCATGCCTGTGCCCCTCACCAAAGCGTGGGTGCCCAGCACCCCTCTTCGCCCCGTTCCCTGCTCAGCCGTCACTCCCACCAGCCGTACCCCTGCCTGAGCTGGCGTTGGTCACTGCATGAAGCTGGGCAAAGGGACAGGTTATTGCGGACCAGCTGAAATGTCTCACCTGCCTTTTGATATTTGCCTCCTTTTTATTAAGTGAGGAGCCTCTTCTGGACACAAAAACCTGAGTGCTTGGCTCCGCAGAGGGGTCTGGACGGGCTGGATCTAGATTGGAACTAGATGATCTTTAGGGTCCCTTCTAACCCAAACCATTCTATTATTCTATAAGGCCAAGTGCCGGATCCTGCACTTGGGTCACACCAACCCCATGGATGCTCCAGACTTGGGGCAGAGTGGCTGGAGAGCTGCCCTGCGGAAAAGGACCTGGGGGTGCTGGTCGACAGCCGGCTGAATACGAGCCAGCAGTGTGCCCAGGTGGCCAAGGCAGCCAACAGCACCCTGGCCTGCATCAGGAACAGTGTGGCCAGCGGGAATGGGGCAGTGACCGTCCCCCTGTACTCAGCACTGGCGAGGCCCCACCTCGAGTGCTGTGTCCAGTTTTGGGCCCCTCGCCACAGGAAAGACATGGAGGTGCTGGAGACCGATTGGATATTAGGAAAAATTTCTTCACCGAAAGGTTTATCAAGCACTGGAACAAGCTGCCCAGGGCAGTGGTGGAGTTGCCATCCCTTGGAGGTATTTAAAAGCCGGGCAGACGTGGTGCTGAGGGACGTGGGTTAGTGGTGGGGTTGGCAGCGCTGGGTTGATGGTTGGACTCGACCTTAAAGGTCTCTTCCAACCCAGACGATTCTATGATTATATGAAATACTGAGGTGGCACTTTTGGCTCTGCCAGCATTTTTTAAAGCATTTTAAAAACTACTTGCCAAGTTCTGTTTTCAGTTGATCGAAAAATGCCATGTTTTGGAGTTCCTCGTCCCCCACATCTCTCCCAGGACTTGCCAGAGCTGTCATCCTGCCCTAAGAGCCCCGGGAATGTGGGCACAGCAGTGCCCCGTCCTTGTCCCTGAGCATGGCCTTGTCGGGCACGCGTCCCCCCAGGGCCCTGTGCTTTTTGAGGGGATATTCAGCTCAGCCACCGTCCCCCAGTTTTGCTCGGTGCGTTTCAAGCGCACTTCTCTCACAGCGGGGATGGATGCGTGCAGGGAGGGGGGTTTATCCGGGACGGGAGTGTGGGATTGCTCGGAAACCAAGGGGAACAGCAACCGGCGGGGGTGAAGCAAAGGCAAAATGCAGAGTTTTTCTGTAGAAATGCCTATTGCTGTTGGTGAAGCTGTGATTGCCCGTCTCCGTCGGCCCCCCGGGCTGCAGGGTGGGCGCAGCCATGGGATGGTGGTGTGCTCTCGCACCGTCCCTCTCCGCCGCCTCTGGGCCTCCGGGTGTCTTCCCTGCGGGACCGTGCCCGGCAGTCGTGGCAGGGATTTCCAGGCGCTTGGCGGGTTTATTATTTCGCGGCGCTCCCAGTCTGCTCGGTGTTCCCCCAGCCTGTGTCGGTCCCTGGGGGTGTCCAAACTGGGCTGCGGTGGAGTGAGTCCAGGCGTGAGAGCGGTGCTGCGGCGGCTGCACCCTGTGCCCCCCGCAGCCGGAGGGGAACGGTGCGGGGTGGGGGGGGGGGTCCCCAGGACCAAACCCGCGCCCCATCTTCTCCCTCTGTACACCCCGCTCCCGCTGCGCCCCAGCTCCGGGCAGCCCTCGTCGGTCTCAGTTGTCACCCCATCCATTATGCTAGGACACCAGCTTGCCTTTGCCTGGTCTTTTGTCCCTCCCTTGGTCCTCTGTCCCCTACATTCCCACTAGTGATTCCCTTTTTCCTCCATTTTAGGGCATTTACATCAACTCCCGCGTGATCTTGCCGTGGCCTCGCGGGGACACAGACAGCTGGCGTGGACCAGAGGAGGGCTCCTGGTCCCAGGGAGGTGACACCGGGAACTGCTGCTGGCAGTGGAAATGGAGAGATCAACGCATGTAAATCCAACTTGCTAACACCTGCAATTTTGGGGGCTTGAATGTATTTTCAAATGTTTTATTGTAAAACCAGGTTCTTCTCCTCGCCAGCCCCCTTCACGCAGCGAACGCCTGCTGGAGAAGGAGTCGGGGCCATGTCACCTGCAGCACCCTGTAACTTTTGTTCCTGCCTTGTGTCTCCCCGCAGCGGTTTTACGCTTTGCCCTGGAGATGTGGGCTCTCGCCGTCTGGCGTCGCCCCGGCTGAGATGCAGCGGAGGTTTCCTTCCTTCCAGCGCGACGGTTGGGGTCACTCTTTCACAGCGAGCGTTTTTCTCCTCCGCTTTCCAGTGCAACAAACTCTGAACATCGCGTCCTGCTAATGTTGTGCCGGCCGGGATTTCAAGCTCCTGGGACTCTGTTCTCTGGACGAACGCAGGGTCAGCAATATCTTTGATTTTACACAGCGCAGCCACGCAGGAATAAGCATTTTACGTGGCCTCAGAAGCCCGATAAATTAGTGTTCAAGCTCCCTGGGCTTCCCTGGGTCTGGATTCAGCGAGGGAGCTGGGGTCTGTTCATCGTCTGGCCGCTCCCGCCTGTCATCGGTGCGGGGGGAGCGATGTGGCTTCAGCTTGCAGCCTTGTCCCTGGCTCTGCCACACGAGCTCCTGCCATGGAGTTTGTCACGGTCACCACAGCCTCCTCCCTGGCACCCCAAAGCCGCCGCGGTCCCGGCATAGGGGGAGTGTGGGGCGGTGCCCGGACCCTGCTGGGCTCCCCATGTTTGGGGCCAGGGGAAAATAGGATCAGAAAGCAGCAAAAAAAAAAGGTGATGGTTCTGCCCTGGCTGGCGCGCACCGGCTGGCAGAGATGGGGGATCTCCCCCCAGCTTGCTCCCCATCCCGGCCCTCTCCCCGGCCCATCTCACCCCCTTCCCCAGCTGCTTCCCCCACCCTGGCAGTCCCCGAAACGCCTTCTCGGTGTGAGCAGGGTGCAGACCCCCCGAACCCCTCCCCGCCTGCCCACACGTGGCCTGCAGCACCCGCCCCAGCCGGGGAGAGGAGCCGATGCCGCGGCGGTGTGTGGGTCTGGCTTGCGGTGGGCACAGCACGGCCCCCCCCGGGCCAGGCTGAAGTCCCCGAGCTCTCCCTGAGCAGCGCGGGGCCGGGGGCGGCCGAGCCGGAGCATCCTCAGGGGGTCCAGCCACGCTGCCGTCCCGTGTGAACGTGGCCTCTCCCAGCCCGCCCGGGGCACGCGTGGCCACGTGGGAATGTCCCGTCCTGCCGGGGGAGGTCGTGGGATGGTGGGGGAAACGCGGGGGTGGGAGTGAAGCGTCGCCTGGCCATGGGAACCGGCCGCACCGAGGAGGGGGTCTTCAGGGCTGAATTTAGTGGCGGCGAAAGAGCCCAGCTGCCATGAACCAAGCGCGCCAGGAGTGTGTGTGGCTCCTGCCATTGCTGGGTGGCACAGCCCTGCCGGAGAGCCCCGGACAATCTACGGGGGCAGGAAGATGGGGAAGACGGGTCCCCATCTGCTGAGCGTGGGGACCAGCCAGGCCCCGCGACGGCACGTGGCCATGCCGCGGGCACAGGCCAGCTGGTGGTGGAGGTGTGCGTGCCCTGGCGCTGCGTCACAGGGACACGGTGACGGCCATGTCCCGGGCCTCGCTGTGTGACCAACGCAGGCGGCACCAGCTGGGTGCTCCTCCTGGCCTTGCGGTGTGGTGTATGAAATGCCGTATTTGCTCAGGTAAAAATGTTTCCCCCTCTGGATTTGATCCTTTGGTCCAGGGTCAGCTCTGAACGGTGCTCCCTCGGGAGATGGTGCTGGCGGGGAGCCTTTCACGCTGCTCTTTGTGTATTTCCATGTGCTCCGTGTTGCGCTGATCCTGCAAATCCCGTCCCCCGGCCTTGCCTTTGGAATTCACACCCCTGGGCCAGGTCAAGTGATGGGTCACCCGCTGCTGCGGCGCCAGTCCCGTCCCTCTGCCCCGACCCTATCCCTGCACCCCCTTCTCGCAAAGATCTTCACGTGGACACCTGAACATCGCCCCAGGAGGAGACCGGGCTGAGATGCTGCTCTCTCTTTGTGCCCAGCGTGTCGGATCGGCCGTGGAAAGCCAGCCTCTTCCCATGGTGCCGGGCGAGCCAGGCATCACTCCTTCTCTGCAGCAGTGCTGCTCCCTGGGGCTTTCGGAGGCCACTTGCCACTGTCCTCTTTGAGCCGAGCAAAATCGTTTAGTGCATCTTTCCTGCAGCGGGCAAACGCTTGCCCTGTTATTCATTAACCTGGTTAGTCGCATAACCTAAATATTGTTTAAACCGGTGAACCCGAGCCTCGACTCACTCGCTCCTTTCTGCTCCGAGGTACCGTGGCTGCACGGGGGGGAGGTTCGCACCGTCAGCTGCCCTGGGGGGAGCGGAAATGCCGAGGGCAGCGAAGGGCTTGCAGGAGGTGCAGGAGCCCCGGTGCAAGCTCTTGGGGGCCACAAGGCTGTGGGTGTTCCCAAAGCCGGGGCTTGGTCTGGGTTTGAAGGCGGCGGGTTTTTGGGGCCGTGCCGGCACCTTTTGCTGCTGCGTGTGCCAGCCCTGCCCCGTGCCGGCAGCGCGGCCCTTCCTTCCGCCTGGCCGCGCGGCAGCCGGCCCGAGACGCAGCCTCTTTAATTCAGCAAAGCCATAAATTCATAATGCTTATTTACCACGCAGGGCAATCAATATTTGATGGCAGCCACCGGCCCGCTGCCGCTTGGCTCGCGGAGGAGGAGGTGGGGGCTGGCGGGGGGCTGGCGATGGGGCTGGCGGGGAGCGGGGCTGCCGGGGCCAGCGGGGCGATGCCGAGACGGGGCCCGGGAGGGGTGGGCTCCTCCTCCACCCCTGCGAACCTGCCAGCGGCGGAATGCAGCGGCCACGGCCCCGCGGAGGGATGCGTGGGGGCCCGAACAGCAGCTGGAGGCTGTCAGGTCGAGGGAGGAATGAAGCAGGGAGCCGGGTCCAGAGTGGGAACCTGGTGGTTGGTGGTGATGGGGGTAATTTGGGGAGCTCGGGGCGGGGGGGAGATGTGGTTGTCCCTAGGGCGTCCCAGCGAGGGCCGTGGGGGCTGCTCCACGTGCACCGCTCGGTGCTGGCTACGCTCGTCAGCGGTTCGGCGATTAGCGCCATGAACTCGGGAAGCCCCTTGACCCCCGACCCCGGCTCACTAATTGGCTGCGGGGAGGAAGGTTGCGTTCGCGGAGGGGTGAGGAGGAAGGAAACCTTCTCCCCGAGAGCTGCCGAGACTTCAAGGAGAAGGCGCGGGCGGGGGAGTTCAGCTGCGCAAAGACAATATTTTGCAGTTCACTCCAAAAGAGCCTCTTCCTGCTTATGGATCGCCAGCGTTTTGCCCGGCGTAAGCAAAAGCGGCCACAGCCAGCGGCTCCCCCCCGACAGCAGCTCCTGCCGGGCCCCTGCTCTGCCCTGGCAGCACCCAGCGTCGCCTTCCTTGCTCTGTGCGAGGGGGCTGCTCTCCCCTGCCTCCCCTTCGCCCGGGGTCCCCGCTCCCTGGGGCGTCCCCAGGCACGGGCTGTACCCCTGGAAACTCTGGGCTCCCCCGTGAGCCATCCCGGCTTCCCACCGGAGCCGGGGCTCGGCGGCCGGCGGAGCCTGATGGGATGTGACGGCTCCAGCCGGGCGTGCGGCTGCAGGTTGCCGTCGCAGGGGGGACGGGGCCGAGGCAGCTCCGAGGTGTCCCGGTGGGTCCGTGCCTTCCCCGGCATGGCCCAGCGAGCGCCAAGGGCTGCGGCGTGCTGCCGATAAGGCGGCCCCCAGCCACCGGAGCGGCGGTGGCAGCCGCTGGCTGAGTGGCTCGCGGCTCTCCCAGCCACACTGAGACAAGCCAGGCCGGCCCCAGTGACAGGTCTCCCCTTTTACGGTAGCTTTTATCTGTCCCTGGGGAATGAGGCCCCAGCGCCGGCTCAGCCCACGGCGGCACCGCCAGCAGCCTTCCCTCCCGCTACCCTGAACTGTCCCATCAGCTGGCCACGTCCCTGCTCCACTGGCTCCTGGACCCGTCGCTGCCACAGCCGGGGGATGCAGCAGGAATTAGAGCCCCTTCCCAGCACACTGGGCGTCCTGCCCTGCGCTGGCTTCGCTGGGAGCGAAGAAGGCAGCGTGTCCGGTGGTGGCTTGCAGCTCCGTGCCGGGTTGGGGACAGCGGGGTGCCAGCGCATCCCTGGGTGTTGCATCCCAAACCCCGCAGCCTTTCGTCTGCCCCGGAGGCTCCCTCGGCTCGGACCCGAACTTTTCACCCAGGACGTGACTCCGTGCACTCCCCTGGTCCTTGCAGCAGCGGCGCTGGTGGGGCTGCTGTCGGGGCTGCGGCTTAGGCGATTTGGGAGCACGGCAGATGTGGGCAGCTCTGTTTTAATTCACGGTGCCAAATGTTTATGGGCCTCATGCTAGAGCCCATACTTTGCCCTCCCTGTGGTCGGCTTCTTCCTCTTACAGCCTAGAAAGGACCAGGTCGCCATGGGCTGGTGCCAGGAGAGGGGTTTCCCGTGACGGCGTGCACGGATGACATGGTCCTCTGTACCAAACGCTGCCACCTTCCCCCCACAGCGAGCCCGGAATGCGGGGTGACGGTGCAGGACCACAGCAACCACGCTGCGTGGAGGGGATGAGCGAGATGGGGGCGAGCTGGGAGGAACTGGGAAGACGGGGTCTGTCTGGGCGTTTGCTGGGAACCAGCTCTGAAGTGAGGTGGGACGGCTGATGGATGGAGGACACGTGCGTGGGAAGAAGCCCTTGCTGCTGCCACATCACTGGAAGCAGAGTGGCAAGGCACCGGACACCTCCAGGAGAGGTGTCCTCCTCGGTCACTGCCCCAGCCAGCTGTTCCCAGGCTGACCCAGAGCTCTGCTCTGTCGGGCATCTCCGCCGGCACGGCCTGGTGTCCCCTAGCAGCATCCCTGCCAGGCCGCCCCGCGGCTGCCGTGGATACAGGGTGGCTGTTTGGTGACGCGCTCAGCCAGCTCCCGACCTCCTCTGGGTGCCTGTTCCTCTGAAAAGTTCATCAGCATGCTCCGCGGGAGACACCAAATTGCTCTAAACCTCTCTGAATATTTCATTCCCAGCCCTGCGGACGCTACCTCCCTTCTGGTGACGTCCCGGGCTCCGATGCCTCTGAGATAAGCCGCTAAAGAAGGCAGGTTGGTGTCCCACAAGCCCACCTGCCCCCTGGGGCCGTGACACCAGCCTGCCCCCCCACGCGGACCCCTTCTCCTCCTCTTCTCCCCGCTGTCTCCATAACACCTCCCAAATCCGAGATTTGTTGCCCGTGCCGTCCCCATGAGCAACTATCGTCGTGCAAAGCTCCGGACCCTTCAGGCGGACCCACTGGGGCCACCAGGGTGGGAGAAGCTCTGCCTGTCCCGCGGGGGGCTGCCCAGGGTGGGTTTGGGTGCAGTGGGTGGTGGGGGTGCCGGTGTCAGGGCTCCTGGGGGCACAGGGGTTAGCAGGACACGCAGGAGTTGCAGGGATGGGCAAAATTGCAAGGATTAGGGATCAGCAGGCGGTGGGTGCACTGCCAGGGGGTGCGGGATTTAGCAGGGGCGCGGGGGTGAGGATTCGGGGCGGGGGGGCGCAGGCAGCAGCAGCAGCGACGCGGGGGTTAGCAGAGGGTGCCAGGCTCTGCAGGACGGCTTTGCCTCTCAGCGTTCGGCCGTTGCTGCCGAGTGCTTCCAGGCACCCAAGTTACTCATTATTCTGATTAACTCGTCAGCAATTTTGACCAAATAAGTCAAGAAAGTGGAAGAATATCTGAAGAGCTTCTTGCCCCCTCGCTGTCCTGCCTGGAGCGGGGCTGGGAGCTGCTGCTGCTGTGCCAAGGCTGGTCATCGGCCCCTCCGCGGACTTTGCTGGACCCGGGGACAGGGGACGGAGGGACGCTGGGGTTGCCCACCCTGGGGGCACACAGAAACATGTCTGGCCCCATCCCAGTGCCTCACCCCGCTCCTTGGGGGGGCTCTTCCTCCACCTCCCTGCTCCAGGAGTTAAAACCTTCCCTCCAGCCTGGCGTTGCTCATGGAAAGTTTATATATAGCCTTTTGTTTTTGCCAGCATCCCCCTTGAGTTTAAATAGCTCTTCCCCGTCCCTGGTGTTGACCCCGGATGTATTTATAGAGAGCAATCAGATCTGTGCTCGGCACCGAGCAAACCGAGCTCGTGTCATGTCCCCCCCCACCGTGGGATGCTCTGACATCAGCACAGCTTCACGTTCAGCCTCTCCCCGAAGGAGGAGGCCTCGGGGACTGGAGGGGGGCTGGTCGGAGGGGTCGCAGCTGGGGCTGTGCCAGGCTGCGGATGGCTTCTTTTTTTTTGGGGGGGGGGTGGGGGGGGGTGGCTGCACCATTTCCAGCCGTGGAGCAGCTCTCTGGATTGCCATCATTAGGGCTCAGAGTGAACGCTGGCTTGCGAGGGCCGGCACCGTTTCTCCTGAGACTGCTGTGTTTTGTGTTGTGGAGGTGAACCGTGTCTCCGGTGCCACGGGCCACGCAAAGCCAGGGCTGCGAGCAATCCCACGGGATGGTTTAACTCCTCAGGGTTCCTGGGGAGACTCCTGCTACCTCCCCTCCAGCCAGCCGGCTCCCCCCGACGGTGCCAGCTCCGCTCCCACCCCGGAGGTCCGGGCTGCTGGGCGGCCTCCCCTCCAATCTCCTCTCTTGACTATTTAAGGCAAATCTCCTCGCTGGACTTTTAAACAAAACCCGGGCTCCTCTTGCTCTCCTTGTTTTAAATAACTCGCCTGGCGTAAACAGAGCGAGGCATAAGACTATAAATCAGGCATTCCCGGGACCTGCCTGGCAGGGCGCGCGCGGGGGGCTCGCCAGACCCCCGGGCTTCACGGGGAGCTCTTTTCGGTGCCTGGGGGGGCGCGGGCGGACACCGGGAGCGATAAGAGGGCAAGGGGGGCTCTCGTGGGGCAGGCGTTCCCAAGGAGACTAATGAGATTACGGGGCGAGAGGCGCTGCCTGGGCTGCCGGCGTTTGGGGTAAAATAATTAAGGTTGCAAAAGAGTTTCCATCACAGCCCCTTGCTTGTCATTCCCCACCGGGGCTGGAATTTTCCAGGCCGTGTTCCCCTCCTGGAAATGAATTTTCCCTGGGAAGTCCGCGCTGGTGGTGGCCAGCGATGCAGGAGTTTGGGATTTGGGGGGAAATACCTGGACCGCAGGCGTGAGCCCAGCGTGTGGGTCGTGGGGACGCTGGCACTTTGCCCTTTGTCACCTCCCATCCCATCAGCCGAAGCCATCGGCAGCAGCCGGCTGCGGAAAATCGGCCTTCGCCGCCCTCGATCCTCGGTGTTTACGCACCATGGTCGCAGCAGAACAGAAGTAATTATAGCTCGTCCCAGGGACCAGTGCTTCCCATGATAAAACTTTTTGTTTTCTGTGGTTTTAGGGCTTTGACAAACTTTAATTGTGAGCTGAAGTCTTTCATGCTGGGTGTCCAACATACCCACATACATGAATTCATCTAAACAGTCCCGTTTAAACAAGTCTGGCGTTTCTGGGACTGAGAATTGGGAAGATATATCGCTTTGGTTCGCTGCCAAGGCTTGAAACTCCGAGGGGTGAGACGTGGGGTGCCCTGGGGACAGGGATGGGACGTTCGCTGTGCCCGCTGGGGGCTCTGGCCAAGCCGAGGAGCCCCCGCGAACCCCGCAGGTCGTGCGGGCTCCTTGGCTTTGCCCGGCTGAGCCGGGGTGAGCGTCCCCTGCGTGGGCACAGCACGGGGACAGGTGCTGCTGCGGCACGTTGGCTTCCATACCCCCAGCTCCAGGAGGGCAGGAGCCACCGTGGAGCCACGCTGCCGGGCCTGGCCTGCCTTCCCTTCTCCGCCCAAAGACCAGCAGGATGGATGGAGCAGCCTCTTGCAAGGCAACGCTTCATTTAGCTCTCATCCTCCCCTGACGCGCTAATCCCTCTCGTTATCCACATGACCGGGGAGCAGCCTTCGAAGTGCCGGCGGCGACGGCGTGGCGGCTTTTACAGAGCAAGTTGCAGCCTTGGCCGGGAAGCATCACCTCCAGGAGGGGAGCGTGGGTCCTCCTTGACCAGGGGAGCTGGGAGGCTGGAATCAGCAGGAGGACTCCTCCATGCCACGCTTGGTGGGCTGGGATCTCCCGGTAGCACAGGGGTCTGGGGATGGAGGTGTCCCGGGCTGCCCTCCGTGGTGCTCAGCGCGGCAGGGCTTTACGTTGGCCTGGAGAACAGTGGGGAGGAGGAAGGAGGCTGCAAGGAGGCTTCTTCCCTACTCCTGAAGCCACCCATGGACCCACCATGGGATGGAGGTGCAGAGGGCTGGCCAAAGGGAGCCCATAGGAGCAGGGAGGGTCCCGGGGAAGGCCGTGATAAATGAGTTGATAAAGGGCTTTTCCAGGCTTGTGGCTGCCGCAGATAAAGTGCCACATCCAGGCTGGAGCGATGCTCATCCTGCACGTCCCCTCTCGCTCGCTGGCTTGCTCCGTCGGGCTTTGGGAACCGCGGTGCATCCCGGCCTGCGGCAGCCACGGCAGCGGCAGGGGAGCTGAGCCGCGCTGCACGCGGTGGCATTGCTCGCTTGGGGTTTTGGCCATCGGTTTTCCCAGTCGGAAGGTCATGCCTATGTTGGTCGTGTTGCCAAGGATTCCTCCACGACAAGTCCTTTTGTTTTATTTGACAAGGTCTGCAGTGTGTAGAAGGGCCGGACATTATTAACCTTCGTGAAAACGGGACGCCTTTCCTCTTGGGAGAGTTCGGGTAATGCTTTGTGTGGTGAGCAGGGAACACATCACGCAGCACGGCTCAGAGCTGCCCACCTCCTCCGCTACAAAGGTGGCCCTTCTTGACTGTCCAGATGCTTAATGGCAAAGTTTGGGAGCACATCTGCCCTCCATCATGGCTGTTAATTAGGTGCAAAGATAATTTAACAGAGGATGAAGAGATCTGGTGTGGAGAGACCATGTTGATGGTGAGAGGTGTGTCTGCTGAGCAGGATGGGCCATGGCCTCTCCACTTGGTGGCACCTGTCTGAGGGCAGAGAAGGATCCTGGCTCAGGCAACCTGGGTTTGGTGATGCCCAGAGGGGGCCGGGACAGGTTCTGGGGTAGGACAACACAGGAGAGCTCAGGACGCTGGTGACACCGATCCTCTCTCAATGCCCAGTGTCAAGCCACGTCCCGTCCCTGCTGCTCCAGCCACCAACGCGGGTGCCAAAGCCGATGTTCTCACGCAGCACCCTCTCAAAACAGCAGCCAAACAGCCACAGAGGGTGGGAAGGGGCAGGATCTGGCTCGGCAAGGGCTTGCCCCCCGCGCGCTGTGCCTTCTCCCCGCCGCCGGGAGAGATCTGGGGACCGTCGGTGCCACTTCGTTGGTGCCGAGTGCCAGATGCCGAAGTGGAGCCGCGCTTGCCGACGGAGAAGCGATTAGCGGGGCTGGGGGGAGCCTTTAACAAATGCCCACATAAAAGATTCCCACTGATGTGCTCCCCCATAATTAATATGCCCGGATAATGCAAACGGACACATTAATTATGAAGCTAAAGAGATAACAGTACGTTGTTTAAGCACTGCACAAGCAAGAAAGAGCGCTGCCCTTTTTATCTCCGGATTTCATCTACAAAACAAAAAAAACGCAAAGAGTTTTGGGGCAGACTAAAGGACTGCCTTCACTTCCTAGGTGAATAAATGGCAAAAGCCCTCTGTGCAGCAGCGCTTTTTCCAGCAGGAGGTTGCCGGCATGCTGCATCTGCAACCCATCAGAGGGAAGCGTTTGGGTTTATTGTTCCCGCTCCTGGCTCCAAACAGACTTTTTCTGTTTGGCGGCATTTTTTTTTTTAATTCAAATTTTGTAAACTCAAGCTCTCCTCGCCCCTTTTTGGTCTGAAGCCCACTCGGTGGCTTCACGTCACGGGGCGCGGCGAGCGTCCTCGGAGCTCGGCTCCGGCGGCGCTGCCAGAAGCCGCTCCGAAATGCCCATAAAAGCAGCTTTGCAGCACTGCGCTGCGTCTGAGCACACACTTGCGCACACCTCCGAGCCCTTGTCTGTCTTGGTTAGCTTCAGCTCGTCCTCCTGGGGGAAGGCAGAGCCGGAGAAGACGAGTGGTGACGTACGGAAAGGAATTAAAGTTTGAAAGCGCTCACCCCCGGCCTCAAAGCAACTACTCCAGGCATGTGATGTTGGATGAGCCCTGCTGCTTCCCTGCTCCTTGTCTCTGCCCAGCACCCACTGGGCCACCCGGAATCCCCTGCAGCCCCCAGGATGGGGCTATTTGCATCCCGTCATTTGGTACCCAAATGCCAGCGGTCCCCGGTGCCAATTTTCCTGCCACAACTTGCAGCCTCCGCACCTTTATCGGTGCTACTAAATCAGTCCTGGGGGTGTCACGGGTTTTGGAGGGGAAGGGGCTGGCAGTGCCTCTCTGACCTGATGGATTTGGGGTAGGGAGCAGATGCCCCGAGCGTTTGCTCCGGCCATTGCATGAGGTGACCTGCTGCTCCCCTGCCCTCGAGCATCCTCCTTCTGCTCCTGGGTCTTTGCGCCTCTTACGATGACCTTGCCTCTGACTGCACTTGGTGTGCCCACGCTCCGGGGCTGCCCATCCCTCCTCCCAGGAGGAGCGACGTGTCCTGCAACTATCGCCGTTAAATTCAGCAAAAGCACTGGGACCAGCAGGAATCTGAGTGGTTTGACTGGGCGGGAGCAGCCCTCTGCCACCCGAACCTTTGCGGTGCTTAGGACTGGTGTAGCCACGCGGCATTTGATCCAACGCACGGAGGAGGTTGGGAGCTGCTCTTCAGCCTGGCCTTGGCCAAGTGCCATGCCCTGTTTGGGGAGAGATGGGCCAAAGGAGGTTGTGGGGCCAGGAGGAATGGCTGTGTGGGCTCTGCGTCGGGCAGAGATGGGGACTGGGAGGTGGGGGAACCGCAGAAGGGATCAGTGGAGGGTCACCAAGGAGCTGGGTTGGGTTAGTTTGGCCAAATGGAGGTCGAAAGGGGTTCTATTAGCAGCTTACAACTCCTGGAGGGGTAGTTACAAAGATGGTGGAGCTACACTTTCTTTGATAGCGGGAGATGCTATAACGCAGGGCGACAGCCACAGATGGTGGCTTGGGAGGGCTGGGTTGGGTGTTGGGGAAGACTTCTTCCCTGTGGGATGGTGCAGCCCTGGGATGGACAGCTGGAGAGGTGGGGTTGCTCCATCCTTGGGGGTTTTCAAGCTAGGACCAACCTGATCCCGTGCTGGTGCCAGTCCTGTGGGCTGTTGGATGGGAGACTCCAGAGGTCCCCTCCCACCATCGCTGTGTGATGCTATAGCAAATCTCCAGATGTTCGGATGCCGATCCACACAAAACCAGCATCTCAGCCCTAACGCCTCCTCCTGCCTGTGGCCAGAAAGGTCTCAGAGAGCTCATTTGAGGTCCTGTAAAGAGCCTTTGGTGACACCAGCTCCCAGCTCACACGTGCCCATCGCTCACCACAGCCGTGTCAGCCAGCCCCGTGACAAAGTGGGGCCAGCTGGTCCGGACTGCTCACTTGGAAATCAGGGTTTCTCCACATCCCATGCTTGGTGTCCGCTTTCCAGCCAGTGTTGCAAATCCTGGTCCAGAATAATTAACCAGAAAGACTAAGGGCATGAGAGAAGAGCAGCTGGGGTGGATGGAGGGGTGCACAGGGGCATCTCTGGGGCAGGATGGAGGAGAGCAGCAGACAAGTGCTAGCTGGCGTGGTCCAGGGAGATGTGGGGCCTCCCGGGCAAGGGCAGGAGGAGGAGAAGTTGGCGCCAGGGGTGAGCGGAGGAAATCCTCCCTTCATCCTACCTCAAACATGTTGGAAGTGCCACAGGAGCGTCCTCTGCCCTGGGAGGAGCGCCAAGGCTCAGCTGCTGTCCCAGATAAGCAGTGAGAAACAGCAAAACAGCCCAGCGCCTCATCCAGCGCGTGGCACAGCCTGCCATGGGCTTGGGGGTGGCAGGGGCCCACGGTATGGCAAGCCCCACGATCCCCAAAATGAAATTTGTCACCTCTCTACAGAGGGATGAAGGGGTCCTGGGATCACAAAATGAATGGGCAGCAGGCACAGGACGCAGGAGACAGACATCCCTCCGTTGTTACCTAAAACCAGCGCCCAGGCAGCTGGCCCGTGCTCCTGGCTGTCTGCCTCCTGCGCCGCTCACCTGCTTGTTTGAGGGCGAGAAAGAGCCCTTGGAAAATGTTAAGCTGAGAAACAGCGTGCAAAAACACTAGATTGCCTACAGGTGGTGGTTGTCTCAAGTCCCACCTTGATTTCTCAGTGGATCACAACCTGTTTCTACCTCAAGTACTTGGGTAACCCCCTCCCCCCGACGTGCCTGATGGCTGTGAGCGCCTCACGGCTTTTCCTGCCCTTCCTCGGTGAGACGCTGCAGCTCCCGCCGTCTCCAGGCAGGACGGCGTGGTTGGAGCCGCTCACGTGGGACATTGTGGCAGGGCAGCTGGGGACGTGCTGCCCACCCCCACGTGTGAAGAGGCGTGGAGGAGACCTGGAAGTTGCTCTGGAGATGTTCTCCAGCTGGCAGTGATCTGGCGGGGGCTCGTGGCCTGGAGGCCTCCCCAGCAAGCTGCTTTCTGAGCCCCACCACGCGCTTGTGGCAGCACAGTTGGTTTTAGGTGGGCATCGCTGCCGAGTTCCCCCATGCTTGCTGCATGCAAGCTGAGAAGTTTACAAGGCTGCAAGTGAAGCGCATGCCCAAACGGCTGCAGGAACCACGCGGTCTTGGGCATAAGAGTAACTTTTCGGTCTCACTGCGGTGTTTTTCCTCAGCGGGGGTTTGGCTTCACTGCCGGCTCGCCCACCCTGAGCAGGAGCCGATGTGGGAGAGGTTGGTGGGTGCAGGCTGGATAGTCACAGCATCACCTCTGCTCTTCTAACCAGCGCATCTCTGTGGACGTGGGATGGCAAGGACAGGGCCTCGGGTGCAGCCCTTGGCTAGGCTGCAGAGGCAGAGGCCCGTAGACGCCTCAGGGTGAAAAGTGTTGGTGTAAAAATACATTGCTGTAACATTTGGGTAAGTACGGCCCAAACCAGAGTGTCACCCTGGTCCTGCACTGCTTCAGCTGACGTGGTCTCAGATCACCCGGTTAAAGCTGAGCATCTCCACGTGGAAGTGGAGAACTGCCCAAATTAAAAATCCTCAGCCAAAACCACGGCAGAGACATCACAGTTTTCTGGTGGACTGGCGTACCTGCACAAGCTGGGAGCAGTGACTGCTCCCTTTGTCCCACATTTTGTCCACCTTTGTAAGCTCCTGGGGGCAGGAAACATCTCCTTGTGCAGTTGGTTGGACCATTAAGGGTTCCATGGAGAGAGAATGCTCTTCTCTGCGGTGCTTTGGGAGGGGGTGGGATACCTGGGTGGGATGTTTATGGGGACATCAAAGGGACTTGGCGGTTTCAAACTGAAGGAGGGGAGATTTAGGTTAGATATTAGGAAGAAATGTTTCACTCTGAGGGTGGTGAGCCCCTGGCCCAGGTTGCCCAGAGCAGCTGTGGCTGCCCCATCCCTGGAGGGGTTCAAGGCCAGGCTGGACGGGGCTTGGAGCAACCTGGGCTGGTGGGAGGTGTCCCTGCCCAGGGCAGGGGGTGCCACTGGGTGGGCTTTAAGGTCCCTTCCAACCCAAACCACTCTATGAGTCTATGATTCTATGACTTAGGAGCCCTGAGATGCTGGGACGTAGGGATGCTGCCACCACGTAGAGCTCTGAGGCGTGGGCCTGCAAGCAGGATTCTTCTCTCTTGCTCTGCAGCAGCATGCTAAACTTGTCCACGGAACGAAGCCCGGGTTACGGGCCGTCGGTCTGGCAGCGACGTGGTGGACCTGCCGCTGTTGTTGCCCCAGCGTGAAGGACGCAGAAGCTCTTCTGCTTGCGGTGGGTGTTTGTCCCGCTGTGGAAGAGGCGTGTGGAGGCTTCCTCGGGGGTCTGACGAAGACCCGCTGCTGCTGCTGCTGCTGCTGCTGACTTCCACCCCTTTGTGCCTTCCTCCGCTTGCCGCAGGCTCCGCAGACCCGAGGTCTGTAGAAAGTAAAAAAAAAAAACCACAGACCCAACCTCTAAACACCAAGAAAGCTCCATGAGGTTAGGCAGTTTTTTGCTTAATTAGCACAGGAAGCAAATATTCCTGGTCTTCGTCAGGGCAGGCTTGGTCCGAGTCTTTTTGGCATGGTCGGCAATGTTATTTTGGGGGGTTATTCCCGTGCAGCCTTATGCTGGGGGGGGAAGGGATGGTGAAGTGCGGCATCACCGGAGGCCGGAGAAAGCCCTCGCTCTGCTGAGGATCTGGCCGCGCCGAGCGCCGTGGGTGCATCGGGGGCTCTTGCCGTGGTTTGGCAGGTCCGGGGGTACCCTTTGGGTGAAAGGTCTCCAAAAAAAGCCCCACTCTGTAGGACAACATTGTAAAGAAGAAAATTGGGGATTTTTAATTAAAAAGTGAAGGTTTCCCCCCCCCCCCTTCAGGACCTGGCAGGGGTCGGGCTGTCTGGCTTAGTGGCTGGTCACACAGCCTTACAGGAAGAAATAGTCGCTTTGCCGCCGTCTGTGTGAGAACTCGAGAGGCAAATCCGCCGTGCCGCATGCGAACAGCTGCTGCCGCTAAAAGCCCCAGCCTAGAAAGCGAGGAAACGCAAAGCCGACGCTCCCGGGAGGGTGCGCACGGTTCCTCCCCTCCGACACCCCTCCGCTGATGGACCCAGGCGGCGTGGCCGAGGGAACCACCCGGGTGACGGTGCTGCCCACCTCTCCTCTCCGTGCTGCTCCCGGAGCCCCTGGGGTCCCGCTGGAAGAGGCTTGTGCGTGGGGACGGCTGAGTTCAGGGTTGAACCTTCACGGGGAGCCTCTGCACAACCAGGTGGCAAAGCAAGTCGGGGGCTGGGGCTGGAACGGGGCGGCGAACCCAGGTGTCGGCGGGGAAATGGGCTGGGATTGCCCCCAGCCGGGCTCACACATGAGCAAAACGGTGTCCCTGCGCTACTGCTGGGAGCAAATGGTGGCTCAGAGCCAGCCCTCCACAGACTCAGTCTGATTTCGAAGGGACGTCCAGCGCGGTTGGGGCAGCACAGGCCGTGGGTGCATTTGGGCATCTCTAACCCTGGGAGGACGCGTCGCTTCTGTAGCTCTGGGGGGCCGTGGGACCAGCGGGGCAGGGCAGGGATGATGTTCCCCCTGGCTTTCACCCGGCCTCAGCGCCGAGGGGGCAGCGAGGGCTGGGTACCAGCGACGCCTGTTACGCTGATGTGTCTCAGATGCCCCGAACATCTCCCACTTGGCGGGCTGACCTCGAACCCTTGGGGTTTTACACGTTTGCCTCATGGAGGGACCAGGCTGTGGGATGCAGCATGCAGGGACGAGCCGCATTCCCCATTTTCTGCTCCCGTTTCGCAGCCCCAGCTGCGGGCTGCCCTTTTGCACGGAGGCCTGGAAGAAGGCAATCCTCTCCAGCTGCCATGGCGGGGGGGGGGAAGGGGGAGNGGGATGGGAACGGGTCAGGGGGCTCCCTGGGCACGGTGGGGGTCGCTGTGGGGGCTGGCACACAACGGGGAGCCGGGACCACTGCCAGAGCCTGGCTCCCACCCGGGCCAACATGCACGGGTTTATGGGGCCAGTGTCCTGGGGGATGTGGGACCACTCTCCTGGGCTTATAGGGCCACTGTCCTGGGGGATGTGGGACCACTGTCCCAGGCTCGTGGGGCCACTGTCCCAGGCTCATAAGGCCACTATCCTGGGGGTTGTGGGGCCACCGTCCTGGAGGACGTGGGGCCATTGTCCCAGGCTCATAAGGCCACT
>VYZM01000069.1:70769-118429 GCA_013398915.1 Dromas ardeola | reverse complement strand
TTCTATGACTCTATGACTCTATATTCCTTTTGCAGAAGGTGCCTGGAGGCATTGCAAGAAAGTGCAACTTGCAGAGCACATGCAGTGAACACATCAGAGCAGAATAGTTTTCACAGGCATCTTGCCATCTGCCTCTATCTGCACAGAAAGAGAATGAGGGAACCCCACTAAAGCACCGCAATCCCATGAGGGGAGGAGGCAATCACCTGTGAAAAAGCCAAACCTAAGTCTAAGCAAGAGCCCTGCTGCCAGGGACCTCCAGCAACACTCAGAGGGCTTGAACAAGAGGAAAATTTGAAATAGAATAGCAGATATTAGTTTTAATCTATGGTTATCGTATGCTCCTAGCTTTTCTGTTGAGTCTTTTTTGCTATAGTGGAAGACTGTGGCAGATAATGCAGCTGCCACTTAGAGTACTTATGCTGATAATGGTAGTACTCAGAAATGTCAGTTGAATAAACAAAATGGAGCATGTGAATGTCCTAATGTTCTCAACAGCTAACCCTTTGGCCAGGGCAAGCAGGAATGAATACAGTAACAGCACATCACTGTTGTTGCCAGCATTGCATCACTGAAGCCCTGTAACTGCAACACACAGGTTTTGCCCCAAATGAGACTGCTATTAGAAAATGAGCAGGAAAAAAAAGTTCTTTCTTGCCGAATCTTTTGCCCCAGGGCAACTGGGGCATATGCGACCCCGCAGTGTGTCCCCAGGTGTGGAGACTATTAGGCTGCCCATGTCAATGCGTAGCTAACCACATGCTGGTGTTCCCAGCATTAGCAGATGGAAGAGGAAAGTTCAGGAGAGGACTCCTGGGAACACTGCCTCTCATCCTGTGTGGAGCAGATACCGCAGCCTTACTGTCTCCTCAGTGTTAGGGGCTATCTTTAGTCCAAGACTAATTTTGCAAGAATGAGGGTTTTCACAGTAGTTAACTCACCTATCCTGACAAATCCTGCAACCTGGGCCCATGCAGGAACGGTATGGGTAAACAAAGAAAAATGCTCTTAGGAATCACCACAGTGATGGGCTTAAGAAAAAAGCCTGTTGTCTAGTAGCCCTGCACTCTGTACCAAAAAGAGGGAGAGGGGAAAGAAAGGGGATCGATGCCATGGGGTCACATGGGAGGTACGCAGCCTTTGCCCCATTGCCTGCTACTTCATGTAGGGCATGAAGTTTACTATGAATACGCAGCCCAGATGGCATCAGTAATCAGCACCTAACGCCCACAGTAGTGCACTCCACCTCTATGCCCCAACAGAGCACTTAAACTCTCAGCCCTGCAAAAGACTGAAGTGCCCACAAGCTCCCCCCTGTTATTCCTCGGAGAGCAGAGCACTGTCCTCCTGGGCACAGTACCACCTCTCAGAAGACACAATCTGGAGCCAAATAGTTACAGTAAGCAGGGTAGATACAAAAGATAATAGAGGGGAAGGAGAGAGCTAAATCAAGACGTAAGTACACCAAATGGCCAGAATACATTTGCAGAATATATGGTAGCATAGTGTATTGTTTGAATAATACTGATAGTGTTATTATAGACTAAATCATAATCCATATGTATCAGGGGACAAAGTTAAGGTTACTGCAGATTCACCTGCTTAATACTTTATTACAGGTTAAAATGATAGATTATCCGTTTCTCGGCAGCAATCAGTCCTTCTGTCAACCTTGAAATTGTTATACAGAGAAAGAACTCGCTTCTACAGAAAATGTAAATGTTACTGAGTTATTTCATAGTAAAACAGTTTCTCAGCCTTACCGATAAGTTCATCAGGATGAAAACAAATTGCTTCTACAGAGATTACTCTTAAAAGCAGCAAGGGTCAGGACAGATGCTCAACCATGCTCCTTCTTCTTTGTGTAGCTCAGCTGTGTATGAGAGTTGAAAGCACTGAAGACTACCCTGACAAGGCACACCTCAAGCTTGGGGTCCACCTATCCCAAACTGCCTTTCTCCATCCTTCTCAACACAGATGAGGAGGGTCATGAGGAAGAACCAGAACTTCCCCAGAAAACCAGTGTGTGGCAGAGCTTAAGATGGTGTCGCAAATTCATCTTTCAGTATCTTTTTAGTGTTTTGTTGTCTCTAAAGGCTGCCCCAAGGTGCGGAGCTACTCGGTGCATGTTGCACACATCTCTTCTGCCAACAATCCCACAAGGTCTGTCCTGGGTGCTGGAAAAGCCTCCACCCTAATGCAGAGGAGCACAAGCAGGCAGTGCAAGAGTAAGGCAGCACACCCGCTGAGCAGCCTTCCCGTTCCATGTGTGCCTCTGCAGGGCCCATCTTCCCTTGAGGGCAAATGCTGCACCAGTTCCTGGATATTCAAGGCTGAAATAACAATCATGACAGTGCTGAAATGCAAATCTAGCATCTTCCCTCCATTTCTGAGACAACAGTCAAGCTGAAGTCTGGATCACTCCAAAGGCGAGATGTCATCACAGCTAAGCTATAACATTTCCATCAGCTGTTTTAAACCCATTCAGAAAGCTGCTTCCAGCTCTGCTGGCAGGGCTGCAGCTGACAATCTCTGAGACACTGAGCCATCCCACTAGTGTTCCCTGGAGCATGAGGCCCTGGCGCAGTTCCCAGAGCAGCTCCTGCTCCAACCATGGCAAAGCTGCTCCCCGTTTCAGAGGGAACTACAGCTGACCAGGGGAGAACCCACCGAGAGCAGCCAACCTGTGCGACATTGACCCAGCTCCCGCTGCAGCTCCAACCCAAGACTTGTGCAGCCTCTTCTCCTGAATTTTCATTTGCTCAATTTCATATTGCTATATATTGTACAATCAACTGACATTTCTGAATCACTCTAAAATGAAAGAAGAGAAAATCTGGTTTTCCAAAGGGACAACACAGTCTTCAAGGCACTGCTGAACTCTGCTATCTGAAGAAGGAGTGATTTAAAACACAGTACTTCCCTTTGATGCTTACTGACTCAGGCGTCACATTAATCAGAGCTCTGTGAATGGTTGATGTGCAACCATACACACTTTTACTTAAAAGCAGAGAAATCAAGGACGTTTAACAGCTCCTGATATGGTCTTTTTAAACTTCAAAAGGGATAAACTATTTATAAAGTGCCACTGAGAGAAGCATCCAGCCTAATTCTATATTTATTTGAATAGTTTGCCTTTAAAAGAAAAGTGCCAATGGTTTGTCTTCTGTGCAGATACAACTTACTGCAATTCTATGTGCATGCAGACCTCAAACAGAGTCAGTGGCCATGTCAGCTTCCTTTGCAGCCAATGACAGTAAAAGAACATTTTCATTTACCCTACAGAGAATGTGAAAAAAACCAACCCATCAAAATGTTGGCAAAAAATGGCAAATTCCACCTGCCATTTCCGTAGATGGAAGAATTCCTAAAATCTGTGGGGAACATAACCTGGCAAGCAGCTCCTCTGTTCAGTCTGAGCTCAGGTGCCATTGTAGCCATAGGTACCTGGGAAGAAAAGACATTGTCTTTTAAGCTGATCCATTTTGCCCAATGGAATTTCCAGGCTAGGAAATTACAACTCAAGCTTTCATCAGAGATTCTCTAACATAAGGTAGCTGCAAGAACAGAGATAGCACCTTTTAACACAATAAAAAGTTAAAATGTGTTTGCTAGAAAACTGTGTTTTCCCACCAATCCAGACAAACATCCTATGTCTAAGGAAAAAAAAAAAATGGGATTGAGATGCCTAAGCAAACGGCATTCTGTCTAAGGAAGCAAGGTCCCAAAACCTGCAGCACACAGCTGCAGCCGTTTCTGGCTGCTGCAATTCTGAACATGAACACTGGCTTGCCCAGCTGTGCACATGTTTAGCAATTTGTAACCAACTGGTGCTCTTCAGTTTTCTGTGCAGTTCTTGCACTGTTTTCTTTCCCTGGAAATGATCATTGTGTCCTAACTGAGGTTCTTCTCTCTGCCATTTCAGATATTGAACATCTACTTTTCCCTTCCATCTTGCAAGAAAACCATCTTGCATTGCTGCTGGCTCTTTTCTAGTTCAGGTGAACAGAACTGAATTAAAAAGCAGAATAAACATGCCAAGTCTTATAAAATCTGCAACCTTTTTTCTATTTTTTTTTCTTGCAGTAGAAAAGTGACTTAAACGGAAGAAACAGAAACCCTCTTTTGTGCAAATATGGACCTCTAGTAAGTATGATATCCTAAGTGTGAATCTTCGTAATATATAGCACAATTACTTTCAAGAGGAAAAAACGAGCCTGCTTCAGGAGGGTTATAGGAGGAAGAAAGGAAAAAATGAGATGAAACCCACTAGAACAGGTTATCTATTTAAAATAAAGTGACTTAGAGTTTCAGCATTTTTTTCAGTAACTAGAAGAGGACAATTAATTTTAAAACAGCAAGTATGTCAACGAATAACAGAGCACTAAATGAGTTTAAAATAGCATGAAAGGTCATTTTCAAAGGACACGAAAACCAGAGGTATTCAGGATGCTTCACACAGTGTTGGTTGTAAACAAATAAAGGAAACAGATTTCTGTCACAAAACGAATAGCCATATTGTTTCTTTTAATGAGGTCTTCTGGAACTACATTGATAAATGAGAAACTTGTCAAACACAAGTGGTAGCCGTGTGCCTGAACTGTACAGTCTGCACAAGGGCAGGGCTCCAAATGTTATTTCTGCTACTGAAAGATAGATAGCAATAGCAAGTAGTTACTTTGTGTAACTACCACCCTAGAATGAAAATGCATCATAGGGGTGCACAGACATAGGAAGACAGCACAGGGCTTGAAAATAGCATCATAGGAAGATAACCAGAGCTATAGGAGGGCTCACCAAAGTCAACTACTGGTAAGTAAATGAATGCGGTCTTAGCATGTGAATAAAATCAGCTCCAGACATAGCAAAGAGAGCAAGGAACAGGCATTCAATATATAAAAGTCACCATAAATAGTGAAATCAGATATAAATTTGAAAAAAATAACTAAATATAATTTGAAATAAAAATGTTAGCATCATTTTATGGACATTTTAATGTTTTTAATCATTATTTGACTAGACTTTAAGACTTTCTAAGACTTAAAATAATTTTTTGTTCTGTTCCTTTGGACTACATAAATATCACAAGTTAATGCAATAAATTGGTGGATAATTCAGTAACTCAGTGTGCAATTTGGATGGAACAATTTGGTGGAAAATTTGTGCAAATTACACTGTTTAAATGTAGCTTAGCAGCCTGAATCCATTGAAAATCTCAACTTCAGTGAGAGCAAGATCCATNTGCAAATTACACTGTTTAAATGTAGCTTAGCAGCCTGAATCCATTGAAAATCTCAACTTCAGTGAGAGCAAGATCCATGCACAGTAAGAGTTTCACCCAGCTCAGAGACCCTGAAATTTCACTGTAAGCATCAAGGTTTAGTGCAACTTCAGTAAGTATATCTAGGATAGCAGCCATGCTGGTCACCTGACAAGCACTCTGGGAACAACACTGAAAGATCCTTCAACAATTCCCTTCATCTTGCAGCTAGCTGCAGCAAATAGGAGACTATCTGGACTGCAAAGGTTTCTTCAGCTTAATATCCATTACACACAAACATGAGCACCATGCAAAGGATACAGAGTCATGGGATGTGCCATGTACACATAAGGTTTCCCAGCACCATAGATTAGTCAGTAGACCAGCAGAAGCACGCTTAAGGCCTTGAGTGGAGACTCTTTTCCCCTCCTTCTAAAACATCATGGAGGAGTCAAATATAACCTGAAAAACTGTCGCGGACAGCGTGATTCCCTTCACTTGTAAGAGAGAAGCACTGAAATATTTATTGATATTAAACAGGGATTTAACAAAGTTTGATAGTAAATGCAACAGCGTTTTAACAAGATTTGATGGCAAAGCGCACTTGGTTATTTACTGCATAGAGGACAGGGTCAGACAGAACTGTCAGGGAAACCCTCCCATTGAGTCATAAGGTTCAGGACCCCCTTGCTTTCTAAACTCCTTTTCAGAGAGGCATCTCTGTGCAGCTGGATCCAATCCTCAGTCCAGACTTGGTCAATGGTTTATGTCTGAAGAACTATGTATGTGAAATCAATCCTTTGTATCACTTAGCTAAGATTTCGAAGTTTAGCATGCTATTAACCATTTACCAAGAATCTGTTGTGGCGAGGAATCTCTTAACCTTGAGGAGTAACCCTGAGAGGTGTCCCTACTCAAAGGGAAATCTTAGCGTGCAGCCTGCTGCCATGCAGGAGAGCTCAATGGGCCCTGGACTGTCCACTATTTACAGTGTAAGATGACTGACCTATAGTCGCATTTGCATACCAGTGAGCCATCTAAGCACACCACCACAAAAACACGTCTGTGAAGAATCAGACCTCTCCCACCCACAACGTATCACCACCTAGAAACACAACAGTTCCCTCCATACATCCAGAGCTAGGAAGTCTAGCAAATGAAGCCCTAGAGAAAAGCAGCACTGCAGGTAATTAAAGTAAAGTAATTTAATAACTTTTTAATAGAGTAGGAACAGAAGCAACACTAGAGTAATGTGATGGAGGAACAGAAAATTTGGAGAGTTTAGACTTGTATGTTTGTGGTTCACAAAGTAAAAAGAAAATGTCTTGTTTCTGAGTGACAGGCTTACTTGAAAGAAGGGAGCTGAACAGAAACCAGAGCAATTCAATCAATTTGAATGTGTTTTACATCAGTGTCCTACACTGTTGACCAGCAGCAGATAATGCCAGACAAAATGCCATACAACAGCCAATAGCAGGTTGATCACTAGTACGTGGCTTCCTGCTGAATGTCAGAGTGAGAAATCCTCTGACAGGACCAGCTGCTACAGACACTTGTGGTGGGCTTGTCTGCAACATGCCTCATCCACTTCCACTTGTCAGGCCAACAAACTGAAGTCTGTGGTGTGGCCCACAGTCAGGATGAAGGCAGGAATTCAACTGCAGGCAGTCATCACTGGTCTCTGCAAGCTGACTTATGGGTTGGGTTTCTGTTATGGGTTTGGATCTTCCTTCTGCTTGAACACTGCATAGAAGACATATTTATCGGAGACGTGGGCAAGGGAACTGAAGCTTTCCAGTAAAATAGTTTATTGAGCTGAACTAGTGTTGCTGCTGAAGGTGCTTCTGACTCCATGTTCAAGGATCTGAAGGTGCATCTGCCATCCTTCGCATCTGCCTCTCCTCTAGGTTCTCACAGCTATTTCCAGTGTCCTCAGAGCCAACCATTCGCCTTATCTTATCCAGAGTCACTTCTGAAGGACCACTGAGAGTGATGCCAGAGCTGAACTGAATTTCACCCACTCAGTTTGAGATGAAATGCCAGTGATAGCTGGCTCTCTCAGGAAAAAGCACCATGACACAGGAGGCTCCCGATGTCTGTTCCTGGAGACACCTAAAGGTTGCAGCTGCTATTCTTTCTACATGGAGGACCCCGGAGAATCCGGTTCTCCTGACCCATCCAGACAGCTGAAGCTATTAAATGACTAATCCATGTGCATTCCAAATGTACTCTGTGACTAATATGATAATACTGTAAAGCCTTATTCCACTTCAACTATACAGGTGCCAGGGGACTTAGAATGGGTATGGTAATACCAGACTTGAGAAGGTAACCACTGGCAACAAGAATGCAGAACAAGGTTATATAATATGTGTCCCCCAGCATCAACTTATTCACCAGGAGGGAAGGTGTGTGGGGAGGGGAAAAGGGCAGCAGAGACAATCTCAAGGGTGACAGAGATTGTCTGAGATCTCTGTCAGTCCTGGTTTGTAGTAAGGGAACTAAGTATTTATCATGCAGACAGAAAGCTAGAAACAATGCTCTGCAAGGGACTTGGCAGAGATGACTGATGCCTGTCTGCACCCTGAGATATCTGGTTAAGAGCTAGCTCTGAGCCCAAAGCCTTGCTGCTATATTAGCACCACCACGAATCTAGGCTCCCTGTCTCTGTGCCTTCCCAAGAGGTCTGAACTCAGGCAGGGAGAGACATCTTCTGCTCCCCATGTAGACAGATCCCAGGTCATCTCATGGCCTTGTCACCTCATGTTACATGAATACATTCACCCTAGGTGCTGTTTAAACATTTCAGTTCAAAGGTAGCTCCAGTTAAGTTGTTTTCTCCCTCTTTATTTTTTTCTCCACCAGTTCAGAAAGAAGAGAAAGGCTTAGTTATGTTTAAGATCAATAAAAAATTAAAAACAAGTATGTACAGGATAGTCAGGAGACTGAAAAAGAGGAGCTGAATTGCACACAGGAAAAAAAAAAAAAGAGCTGATCTGTAAATACAAGCCATAAACCTCATACTGATTTTCATTTCCTCAAATGATCACTAAGGTCACTATTAAATAATATGTCATTATTGGAAATTGCATCTATAAGACTTTCTTAGAGATCTAAACCACTTGGAAGATATTCTCCCACCATCTCTCCTGTGCTGCCAAAACCAACCTTTATTTCTGCAGATAACCTCTGTAACGTGAGGGTAATATGTTATCTGTGCACAGGGTATGTCTTTGAGGAAGACACAGGGAGATGGAAAAAGGCGGAGGAGAGGACCAGTAACAGATTTAATACAAATTCATAACTTATGCAAAATAGTGAAACAGCCAGGGCATGTGTGCTATACTAACATGATCTCTTAGCACAGCATTTCCTCCAGGCTAATTAGTTTTGCCTTAATTATAGGCTGTGGTGAGGCTGTCTGAACATACCCAAAAGAAATAACCTAACAGCTGGAACTCCACCCATGTAAAGTTTTCCTGAACACATGGCAAGCACTGAGCAGCAGTCTGACATAAACCTTGACCTCACTTATCATCTACTACAGGAGTTAAGGCATAGCCCTGGTCATCTGCCTCACTCATGCATGGCTGATGTTTCTACCTGGGGAGGTGGGACTGCATCACACTGGAAGCATCCTTACAAAAAACGCGGCTGTGGGGAGGTTGTGACTGCCGGAGACGGTCCTGCCCATCGCAGGGATGGTGCCCCAGGCACAGGTGAGTGGCAGTGGTGACTGAACACGGCCGCCGCTGCCAAGGTTTCACCCTGTGGCTGCCATGCTGGTTGGAGCCATCCCCGCGCAGTGAGGCTGCAAGGAAGGAAGACCATGACCACAGAGGAAGACCATGGCCACTCTGGTGCCAGCCCAGCCACGCCAAGAGTGTTGCACCATGCTGCCCGTGCTGCCATCGGCCTCAGCCAGAGCTCTCACAGCCATTGGGGCACGAAGGGAAACCCACTGGGAAAACAGGACTGCTCCCTACATGAGAGTTTTCCCAAAACAAGCACATGTACCTCTGCCTCCCACAACTTTTATTCTTCAGTATTTAGTTGATTCAACTAAATTTCTTCAAAATACAGCCAAATCTATTATGGAACAAGGGTTCTGTTACTGTTCCTGCTGGCTGTTTTTCTTATGTCTACAGCTGAGGTCATTGACAACACAGGGGCAGGACAGGATCTGTGGTTTGCTACCAGCAAAGTGTGTGTGCAAAGCTGTTACACTGGCACCGCTTTCTTTTGCTAAAGTTAATGTTTGCCTTCCTCCCCTGCCTGCCCAAAGGCACTTGCACTTCTCTAGTTTGCAACTGCTACTTCTGATTTTTGCACCCTAGGCAGAAACTCTGGATTTGGCATTTCCACCCATTAGGTCTCACTGGCAGGATTGCCTCAAGAATCAATGGAAGCGCAACACTCAGGTCCTGGCACCCGTTTCCTCCGCAGCTGGGAAGCAGGTGAAGATGTGGTTGTGCTCTCCTTCCCACCCTGTGTCCTCTGTGTCACTCCGCATCCGGGTACAGCTGGATGGAGTGTTGCTCTCCAGCAGACCTGGAGACTGGTTGGCAGGAGCCTGCACCACCACCATCACCCTGCCTGTGCTCTGCTGTGCTCCCACCCTGCTGCCTACAGGCTACAGGGTACGTATGGCCGGGTGCTCCACCCTAGCACCATGGTGGGGGCCCTTAGTCACAGCTCCCCTGCAAATGCTAAGTAGGGGGTGGGAAGGAGAGGGGGGATTATGACCAGAGCTGAAAGAGGCATGTTGCATTTCAATCAAAAACTGAAGAAGCACAAGTAAAAGCTTAGCGCAGTAATAGACCCAAATTTAATTTGTGTATTATTATCATACTGGCAATATTCATAATACGCACTGTGGGATTCCAACGTTTGGTTTAAAAAGAAAACAGAGGGAGAGAGGGTACAAGGCACACAACCAGTTGTGTACCCCACAGGCAAAGCGGTGCATCCCAGACCTATTCAGGAAGCCACTACAGTTCTTGGGTGGCAGCAGAGAACTGGAGAAAAGAGATCAATGCCTTCACCTGTGTGATAAAAGCCTAAAAGTAAAGTAAAATGGAAGAAAATTTTCAAGCAGCATTGTTTGTTTTTTTTCCTCACGCGCAGTGGGGGTGGAACCTTTTGAAGTATGCTAACACACACTATCAGCACAGCAGCTGGAAGCCAAATGTATTTTGCTGGACACTTTAAAAATATTTAGGAAACCCTGTAACCCTGAAATGAAAATCCTATTTGAGCAGCACCATTTCTGGCCTCATCATGTTGGAACAAATGGGATTGACAAATGCACAGCCAAACTGCAACAGAACGAGCAGCAGCAAAAGTCTGAGATTACAGAAAATGATATACTTAGAGACAAAACTGTGTTCCATGTGACTGACAAAAGGCTGGGAGAGAGGTTATTAAGGGAGACGGATTTGCGCTTGCAAAAAAAAGCAATAGACATCTGCCAGGTCTTGGAAGCCACACAATGCTAAAAGTGATAATATCTGGGCAAAGTATTGAAAAGTCTGTATAAGCTGTCAGCTGAAGCGGCATGAAAAGTAGCAAATCTAGAGCTCAGCCATGAACAAAACATGCAAATCAGCAACAGAGACAGAGATGAGAGTGTCCTTCATGCTGACGAAAATTACTCTGCATGGACTCTACACAAGAATGTTAAGGCTGCAGCCACCTTCCCCCAACAAAAAACTTTGGCACAAAAAATCACAAGGACCCAATGTCTCTGCCAAGGCCATAAGTGAAGACAAGAAGAAGATGTTTCAGCTTTTGAAAGCAAGAAGCTTTTTCTGGTGCTAAGTAATACCTGATTTTGTAAAACAAGCCAAGGAACTGACCAATGAGAGTTGGATCCTAATTCATCCAGAAATTAGGAAACAGAAACACCTGTATCACTAATTCTTGCAAAAAGCCATTGCCCAGAACCACAAAGAAAAACCAGAGCTGTACCATGTACCATCTGCAATCACAGGAAGAGGTATAGTGATGAGACTATAGGGAATAAAAATCATTGTATCTGTAATCTGACAGAATAACTGAAATATTCATGCGGGAACATTACTGTTTTATGAACCCTTTGCGTTGCACAAAGATCCATATGTGTCTCTTCCAGAAACTGGGAGACTGGGGACAGATGAGCCCCAGCTGCTCTGACACACGGTGCCAAACATGCGTGGTTATTTTTTTTCATTTCTTTAACAGTGACTGCTGCCTTCTCTTCTGCTGCTGCTGTTCTCATGGGCGTGGAATTAGCCTCACTTGGGAGCTAATCAGAGAGACGGCTGACGATGCAAAACCTCCCTTGAGTGGAACGCAATGACACCCTTCGCCATGGTGCTCAGGCACAGCAGAAGGCGAAGCTCTGCCACTCAGTCTGGGGCTAGGCAGGAAGAGGGAATGAAAACCTTGAGGAGGAATCAAATCCCAAGGAATAACCTGCTACCTGTAGGCCCCTTTGTTCCAGCAGAGGAACACAGGATGAGTGGTGTAGGTAAGTCCCAAGGGCAGCAACATGGACAAAGTCACAGTCCAGTCCTACCAGGCAGCATGTACTTGCTGCCTGTTTATCCTGCCACTTCTGTTTGTCTTCTCATAGCCCCTCATTCCAGCTCCTCTGCAAGGAGTTTTATACATATATATAAATATATATGTAAATATATACATATATGTATATATTTACATGTAAATATATACATATACGTATATGTACACTATATAGATACACATACACATACACACTATAGTAAAAAAGCATTTGAGATTTCTGAGCCAGGCAGTGCTGCATCAGGGGCCAGCCCATTTGAGGCTCCAAGGTCAGGTGGACTTGAGGAACTGGTGTGCAGCCCAGAAAATACTGGTGGCACTGGGCCTAAGACATCCACCTAAGAAAATATAGTTTCTCTTGAGATTGAGGATGCTGAGCCACAGTCTGAGGTTTGACTTTGCTCTTCTGGTTAAAATCAATAGCCTTTGCATTAGCAGTCTTCTGTAAGCAGTGAACTGGCTGGATGCTGCTGGAAAGGTGCAGAACTCTGCTGGGTGGTTTAACTACAAGCTTCTGCAATTGCAACTTTGAAGACAGGCGCTCCCAGGGAGCAGGTTCCTGCTGTGATCAGATGGCACAGACGTGCCAGGGTACAGCACAGGCATAAGGATTCAAGTTCTGCCTACAGACCCAAACCCACCCTGTGGCCCTTGGCTGCACAGTCACTGCCAGCCTTCAGACAGGAGCTGCCTGCATTGATTGCCTTGCTTCTGCTTCCTGAAAGGCAAGAATCTTATCTTCCTTTGAACCCAGGCCTATTTACCTAGGCAATGGAGGAAGGGGTAGTACACAAATTCACTCTCCAATTCCGCCAGGTATCCTGTCATCCTCCCTGGTGTGTCTGCTTCACAGCCCAGACTCTTTCTTAATCCTCATCCCTTGGCACTGCAGTGACTATTAACAGCCTGGAATCGCAACAGGATGTGGAAACACTGTCTCTGGTGGCATATTACAAAACCTAGATTTGCAAACAGATAGGTGCATGAGCATAAGAATCAGGTGCGTATTTAAAACTATATTGTCTCCAATGAATGGATTTTCTCAGGCTTAAAACCTAATCAGGCCTAAACCTTCCCCTGGCCACTGGTAGATACTTACTTTCACACATATTTGCTCTCTGAACAGAATTTTTATTTCAAGGAGAATTTATCCATTCTTATTGTTAATTGTTCCCAATTCACAACTGATGCTTTCCCCCCAAATCTGTTAGATTTGTCTGCCACATCTGTACTATACATAAAAGTGGCCCAAAAAGCTAGAGCCTGAACTATGCCAAATGGGTGTTATTTAGACACATTTAAGATTTTCTGCATCAGGCTGAGCAAGTACAATTTAGCCTGGAGAGTGCTATGTTTGGCAAATCTATTGCACATTGTTATTAAGGAGCAAAATTAAATCTAAAATAGAAACCTCAACACCCCACTTTATATATAGCTAACACAGTATTTTCCAAAGAGTTGTTCACAATGAAACTGGTACCAGGCAATGAGGCATTATTTGCTGTCTGCAAGGCCAGATAACAGCCATCAAATTTAGCAGCAGCACCACCACCACCATCCCCCGCCGAGGCTGGGACAGCTTTCCCAGCCAGCATCCCCACTTCCAAGTATGTAGCGTACAGCATCTCTTCTGGAAACTGTCCATTTCATCTGAAAGCTCCAGCTGAGAAAGAAGACATTATTGCGGGTAAGATGCTGCCACAAAAGCGTGTGAGGATCATGTGATTCTGCAGACCACCTATATGGGATCAGAGAGAGCAACTGTGAGCTGCTGGTCTGCTTCCTCAGACAGAAAAGACAAACACTACAGGGACAGACTGCCTCTGTGAGGTGTTTTCTTGATCTTCTGTGCCTAGCTAGCTAGCTAGCTCAGCAGCCCTCACAGGGAGCCTTCTCTCTGTAAGCCTGATCGCAACACCCTGGATGTCTCTGGGAGAGGGAGGACAACTCCCTGCCACCCACCTGCAGTGCCCCCTGCCTCGGCTTTGTTGACCAGCTGGGGCTCAGCCCTCACTGCAGCTCTGGATACAGTCTCACAGGGGCTCCTGGGGGCCAGCAGCTCTTCGGTGAACCTGGATATGAACCTGAATCATGGCTGAGACATACTCTCACAGAAAGATTCATTAAAGCTAAGCAGAATTCTTCAGAATAGCAGAGTATAAAGGCACCGGTCTGTCCCTGCCTGTGTTTACTGATGCAAACACACAGTGTAAATGTGAAAATTCCTCTGCTGCTTGAGCTGATCAGTCCTTCAGCTGCCTCTCAGAAGAGAAATGTTCTTCATTTCCTATCCGCCCTTTTTCTTGACACTTGAACTGTCAAGAAATTAATTCTCCTCCCCTGTCCTATGTCACAGTGTCCCTCTCAACCTGGTATTCACAAGTACCCTATTCATTTTCATCAGCACTGGAAATGTGTCTATCCTGCACGTGTGTTCAGCAAAGAGGTAAAAGGTACCTCAGCCCTTTTAATATAGCCTTGGCTTCCTATAAATGAAAACATTTCTATTTCCTCTGCTGTTACAGAAGAACAAATGTATTTTATTAACCACCTATTGATACATATTTAGCAAACATTGATCAATATCTGATGTCTTGAGAAAAATCCATCCTCAAAAGCTTTTAGCCTCTGCACTTGTCTCCTCTTTGCCAGTCTGTATAATCAATAGGCATATTTGCGAGGAAACAGGAAAGTATTGACTTGCTAGTGAGTGTATGAAGTAACTCAAGTGATTGCTACTACATATCATTTAGTAACTGTCACAGGAGCATCTCTGCTGTGAGGCAGCACATGTCAAAGTTTTGTAGGATGAATTTGTAAAGTAAAAGACATCAAAGATACAGAGTTTGTGTAATATCATAACGCTCATTTTATTTCTGTCAGGATACTAGTTCCCTCGGACAGAAAGAACAACTCTTACAAATCACAACCCAAAACTGTAGTGTCTGGTTCCCCAAAATTCATGTTAAACACAGAAAAAAGCACAGAGAAAACTAGAAACAGCAAAACTGCAGATACATTTCAGAGAAGTTGCTACATCAAAAATTTAAGAATACAAGTGTTCCTTTGAGGGCTGTACCCTGCTTCCACACTAAGAAGAATTTAAGCCTATATATAACAGCATCTCCTGGGAAGTTTCACAATAACTGTAAATCCTCCTCAGTAAACCTAATGGGTTGACTGCCATGAATTTGCTGCAAACTCCAGAGACGTTGTGCTGCTTGGCAATGTATCTAGAACATCACTCACATAAACACAAGACTAAAGGACCAGGCTTGCACCAGGTTTGCTCCTGACTTTCTTTCTCCTTCCCTTCAGTTGTAGGGAACATAGACCTCCAGTGACATACAGAGTAGCCTCTCACTTATGGTCTGTGAGGTAGCGGGCAGCAAACGTGACACCACTTTTCCTGACATCATTGCAGCACTCCTGCATCCAGCCTTACTCCTTTCTTTTCTTCGGGGCTCGGCAGCAAATAGTGGCCTGGTATACCTACTAACACCTGCTTGGACTACAGCGCTGTAGTGACATGTGTCAGACATCGCTGGAAAAGCATGCACAAGCATGATCTCAAACAGGGATCCAGCTGCCTGATAGGGAGAGCTGTGGCCCTGGCTGCACTAGGCTAAGACATTCCCACCACCGCTGCCCACTAGAAGGCGCCATGGAGTCGGCAGAAGGTGATGATGCTCCCGTCTCCGTGCCCAGTTTGCCATCCTGCACATTAAACTGTCCCTGAGGGGCAAAACCACCGACCTGCAACCGGAGTGGGGAAGGCGATAACCACTGGCAGCTGACAGCTACCAGAGCAGCGAGATCTGAAAACACTGCGGGCGTTTGCTGTGTCGTTATGATTCTCGGCCCGTAAGCCGACACGTGCAATGTATGTAGCGTGCCACACGCTCACCAGCAGGGCAAAGATGAAGGTTGGTGAAGCAACAAAACTTGTTGGCTGGATGCCAAATGATACAGAGAATTTGGAGATTGTGTCAGGATCTACAGTCAGCTCCGTGGGTGCTCTGTGGCTGCCTCATGAATTAGCATTTTTCTTGACCTCCTGGCAGTAGGACGGAGATGACTTATGCAGATTTATGTAGCCTTGAAGTCAGCTTCAGTCTGTACCCAGCAGCACAGCCTGCAAGGAAGGCATAGTCTGAAACAGGCTGAAGCGATGGCCGTGGGTGACAGACATGGTCCAGTCAGCTTCACCGTATTTTGTTTCTCTCCTGCCCCGAGACAAATCTGCCATCCCATGAACAAGAGTTTTAAATTAAAGGTCCTCATGCATTACTGATTCACCTGATGCCTGCCTTTGTCCGTTCCAGATATGCTCCCTCCAAATGAGCAATGACTCATTAGCTTGTTGAGCTCCGACACGGGTGGCTGCTCCCTCCTGCCCGGGAATCCCCCTGAGTCCTGCCCCACGCTCAGGACAAGCAGGCTGTGGACAGCCCGCAGCTTGTGTCGCCCTGCCACTACACAGCAGCCGCCAGGGAAGGAAAAGCACCGGAGAGCAGTGCTTTGGAATTGGTAGTAGGTTTGTAATAAGTTATTTAACCTTTTTTTTTTTTTTAATTATTTGCCCAGCTGCCGGAGCTGAAGGAATCATTTGATTGGGTAAATCTCTGACTATGTTTTTACTGCGTTAACTACTTTAAACACTTCACATCACACACATACATACATGTGTAGATGCTCATACACACATATACAAATTGTTTCCAACTGTTCTCCCATTCTGATTCTAAACTCAGGTCCAAAAAGTCCCCATTATTACCCTTTTTTTGACTCTAAAACATCTTTGTTTCTTCTTGTCATTATATCAGTTTTCACACGAACAGAAGGATTACTTCCAGCAGATGAAGCCAACAGTGACTGGTCCAGTATCTTGTCTGGGCAGTTACCAGCAGGGTAACACTAAGCCCACCTGGGAGAGGCAAGGAAAAAATTGTTTATCTCACAAGCCTGATCCTCACCTTCAAACCCCCACCTGCTGTAACCATCAGGACAGGTATTTTGCAATTCCTTCCAGACATCCAGGAAGGAAAGGGTTATTTTCATTCTGGAGAATTCTACTGGCAAATTGAGCCACTCTATACCCTCCCTTGCAACTGGTGGAGCTGCAGACACAGGGAGTGATTCGGGAAGGGTGGACAGAGGCAGCCCTCAGCAGTTCACTTCTCTGCTGTGGCACCTGCGCACTGGATCCCGCTTCCACTCGGGTCGAGGGCACCCGGGCCCCGTCTGCACCTATGGCTGAGGTCACCTGCCCTGCTGGGCACCCCTCATGCGTCTCCTGACAGTCAGGTTGTTAAACAAAGCCTAGCAGGAGGCACCCGAGTCCAATTTCTACCCTCAGCTAGGGCTGTGTTCAGGGGTGCAGGAGGTAGAGATCTGTTTCTTTGGCTACCACTCAGGTCCCCAGCATCCTCAGGGGTGTGGGAGGTCCCTGTGCCTCTGCCGCCAGCGGAGCCCCAGAACAATTTGCAGCGGATTGCTTTGTTCCACCCCTGTTGGCGTACAGCTGCCAGCTGACACATGGAAGGCACAGATGACTTGAGAAATCAGCTCCTCTCCTGACTCACATGGAGGAAAGATGCCATAGTGACAGTCAGTCACAGATATGAGAAACTGAAAATCAAAAAAAAAAAAAAAGGAAAAAAAGAAGAAGGAAAGAAAAATACACCCCAGAACTGCAGGGTGATATTCTAATGATATGAAATGGATGTGTCAAAAATAGAATACACCCACTTAAAATGAATATCTTTTAAAGAAATAAATGTTCTTTGTAGAAGATGAAAGGCTGCAGAGAGTAACACATGGGAAGGCAAATAAATGAGTAATGGTTCCAGTGAAGGTAACCACTCCAGTGTGAAGAGGGTTTCCAGTTCCCTGTGCTGCAGCTGTAGAACTCCTTAGTACAGAGCATGTGTATTATGCACATTTTAATTTCTTTGCCAGGCCTTGGACTTTCTAGGGAGACCTAGTCTCTGGAGCTGGACTGTGACAGGTGGCACCTGGTCACCCAGACCACACTGAGTGCACGAGAGCAGCTCTGTGGGCACGTCCCGCATCCAGACACCCGTAATTCCTCATAAAACTGGACAAATGAGTGAGGCTTTGTTGGCTAAAATTATATAGAATCATGGAATGTGTTGGGTTGGAAGGGACATTTAGAGGTCATCTAGTCCAACCCCCCTGCAGTGAACAGGGACATCTTCAACTAGATCAGATTGCTCAGAGCCTCATCAAGCCTGGCCTTGAATGGCTCCAGGAATGGGGCCTCCACCACCTCTCTGGGCAAACTGTTCCAGTGTCTCACCACCCGCATTGTAATGAACTTCTTCCTAATGTCTAATCTAAACCTACGCTGCTCTAGTTTAAAACCATTGCCCCTCGTCCTATCATTACATGCTATAATCTTAGTGGCCTTCCAGCACCTGAAGGGGGCCTACAAGAAAGCTGGGGAGGGGCTGTTTGCAAGGGCATGTAGTGACAGGATGAGGGGCAATGGTTTTAAACTAGAGCAGGGTAGGTTTAGATGTGTCTGATGTAAACAGGTAGCACCAACAAGTTGAAAGACCCTAAGCCACATGAGCAGAACTGTATGCTGAAGGGAAGCAAAAAAATTTTAGGACTCACAACAGACGAAATTACATATAAGCCCTTAGTGCAACATGATGATATTAAACAAGTAAATGGGTTTCCAGCTGTATGAATGAGGGAATAGGATTTGGCACTGAGGTCTTTCCCACTCTCTAAAGAGAACTGATGAGTTCAACATCAGAATCCCATAAATTGTTCAAATGCCTGTGCTTTTAAGGGATGTTAAAAATAGGTTGCCCTATACTTTTAAAGGGGTGTTAAAAATAAATTGAAGAGACTGTCATGAGAAAAGAAACTGAGGTTTGAGGACAGCCTTATTGTGTAAGTGAATGAAGGATCCTGAGCTGCTTATCTCATCACCAAAAAAGAAAATAAAAAAATAAAATCCAGAAGATAGAGGGGTGACTTGATTACAGAGTACAGGCAGATTCATAGAGAGAAAATCACAAATATTAAAGGGATTTTTAACACGGATAAAAAAAAACCCAACATGCATAAACTCACTGGCTGGGAGTTTATGCCAGACAAATTAGAAACAAGGAGCAATTTGTTGCAGAAAGGATGATTAACCATTAGGACAAGCCATTACCGAAAGCAGTGGATTCTTTTTTTGCCTCAAATTCAGCAAGAATATTTTCTTGGCAGGCAAACTAATTCCACAAGGTTATGGTCCTATATTCTGCAGTAACAGATGAAAGCACATCACCTCCACTGCAGCAGGTTGGGCTGGATGTCTCTTCTAGCCTTCATAACTGGCCTTCTCTGGAATGAATTGAAAAATACCTGACCTGATGGTTACTGCAAATAGAGTTTTGAAGGCGAGGATCAGACTTGCAAGATAATTTTTATCTCACAGTGGCCTTTAATCTGGCTATTAATGACAATCCAGTATATTAAAACCATATCTCCAAACTAAAAATAAATTCCTTTTTTATTCCTAAAGAAATGCAATTGGATCAACATGAAATTGATGCGACGCCCCAGTTGAAGGCAATGTTAGCTGGAGTGGGTATCATTTCTCAAGCCGTTTTCCAGTGACCTGCTGTGCCAGGAACATTATTCTTAGCGTTTTTCTAAAGAGCAGAATAACTGCAATCAAAAACGTGCATCTTCTAGAGAGAATCAACAAATGCCAGTGACAGAAACCTTATAAACAAAAGCACAGTAAATGTCATATATTTATAGCCACACAAGGGACCAACTTTTCTATTAGCTATCTATTATATATATAAGAAATCTGTATAAAGATAGATAAGAAATAAAGTCAAACCTTGTTTTTTTCTGACACCTAAATGAACTCCATTTTTGACAAAGTTGTGCATTACACTATAATCCCTAAATTATCCAATTTGAAGTTAACATCAGCTACCACATCTTCTTCCTAAATTCAGGCTGGTTTTGTACCAACCAGCAAGACAACCTGAGCAGTTATACCAGGTACAGAGGAAGAGCTTCCTGTAGCAGCAAACACAAACCATCTAAGCAGATTATTTACTTGGTCACCAAAAAGCATCTGCAGTGACAGTAAAAGAGCAGCTGCCCCCAGATTCTGGAGAAAACAGGCATCTGTCTTTGGAAAATCCTTATACTATGTATATTGGATGCCCTTCACAACAGCGCATGTATGTTGTGCATGCATACCAGGCAGTTTTACCCACTCTCACAGTCTACCAAGGATGGCACCAAACTACAATGATAGGGCAGTCTCTAGTTGCACAGAAATCAGCACTCATTCCTTGCAGCATTAATTAGTAACCATATTACACTACTGATGTTTTCTAGGTTGTATTGTGTGGTGTCTTCAGTTTGGTAATCCCACCCTACAGCCAGCAAATCTCTTTGGGATGTCCTGAGATTAGCACACTGAACCCGTGAAAGGATCATCATGAGCTGCTCTGTCACTCCCCGACTCTCTACAACTAACCACCTGAGCACAAAATTGGAAGGAAGCTTGCTATTCCTGAACTGCACCACTTGGTGAGTTTGGCTGGGCAACACTAACTTCATTTCTGGCAATCCAGTGTACATGTTTCTGTGGAAACAGGAACCAGCAGAATGCATGCTCGTAGCCACTGGTTTGCTTCGGTCTCCATGGAAACAATCATTGCACAATTGAAAAAAAATAGGGTAATGATTGCAAAGTAATGACTTACTGGAAGCTTCCTTCTGCCTTAATTTTCCTTTTGTGGTCCTTATTGTTATGAAAAAAAAGAGAACATATATGATGATGTCTCAAATCCTTGACATGATAAAGGTCAGGGTCGGAAATCATGGGATGAAACTCTCAAGCCCAGCACCAGAGCCCTGAGGGACACCTGGGACCCAAAGGGTGGGTTTTCGTTCTGCAGAGGAAAGTGGGACAAAGACCCACCCGGCTTGCACAGATAGTCTTGTTACCTTCAAACACAATTCATACCGGAACAAGGGAAAGCAACACACCTCAGGGTCATGACAGTCACTTGCATGCCTGGTGAGGCAGCCCCGTGGTGTCTTGGCAGAGGAAGGAGATCCCCATGTGGTAATGCTGAGGCACACATACCACTTTCCCAATACCCTCAGCCTCCTAAGGTTTCTCTACAGAGCAAACCAGATTTTTTGCTCTTCCTTTACATTTTGTCTTGTACAGAGGTGCAGCAGTCTCACAATATTACTCCCACAAAACTGCCTTACTTTCCATGATGTGACCTCCAAAACAATACCATCACTGCAACACAACAAAGATCCCTCCTGCGAAAATCAGCTGAGGGTTTTCACATAGTCTGCATAGTTTTCATATGTCTCTCCCTTTTCCACTGAGGACCTTCACAGTGACCTTCTGCATTTGTTTTCACCCACTCCTTTTTCTTTCCTTCCTAGGGTCACTAGCATCTGTGGCCCAATATCTTTTTGCGAGAAAAATCCACGCGGACACCTTTTTTTTTTCTGTGAGCAGTGACCATTCAGGATTGCTGGTTATTATTTCACCCAGCTTGCCTTCTGCAGCCATCCTCATCTCCCACTTCCTTCTGGTAACACAGACAGAGATATCCCATCAAGCAGTGGCACACTGTGCAGAACAAAGCCTACACTTCACTGACTTTGCTCTCCACTGTGTCTCAACAAACAGATGGAGACATGCTACCATGTCCTCAGGATGTCAAAACCCATCCATGTCAAAACCCAAACCCATGTCTTTGGGGGTGCAATGGCATCACCTTTTAGCCACCATGTCCTTGTGCAAAAAGGTTGGAAACGTCATTGACCATACAAGGGAAGAGTCAGTCAGGTCAAGATGCAACGCAACCGAGAAAGACTGGCCATATGGTGAGGGATCTGTAGCCTAGCAGAGATGAGATCTTCTGCCCACATGGGCGTAGTAGTACATAGAGGCCGGTTAAACCCTGGAAAGTTGAATACGTGGTTCATGTCTATAATCTTTTACCTGACCTTGACCTGTAAAGATCCATCCCAGAAATCATCCTTCCTGGAGCACCCCTTGCCCCAGTTTCCACATTTGCTTCTTTGCCTTCAGGGCAATGGCTTATGAATGGCTCTAGGGTGGTTGGTGTGACTGCAGGAACAAGTGCTCCTCACTTTTGTGGCTGTTTAAGACCAGCAGTCCTCCAAAGTGCTCCATTGCCTACTCCTGCCACACAGTCATGTGGTGAGACTCTGCTGGAGTGAGACCACCTCCCAGCTGGTGCACACACTTGCCCCTTCATGGGCAAAGACCTTTTGTGCTCAAACTGACTACCTGGGAGTATTCAGATGGGTGTTTCCTCTCCCCACAACAATCATGTGAACAAGGCTCCTTTCTGCTCAAGCAAGCTAGACAAATAAAACTTGCTGCTAATAATTACCTGACTATAAATACATGGCAGGAAATAATTGAGCCATTTATATGAAGAGCTCAAAATGCCTTTGCAGTCTCAGACTAGCAAAATGAAAGGTCCTAACATTCATACTGCTTTCTAATTGTTCTGTGACTGCCAGAAAATCAGACTCAGCCCCTTTTCAGTGGGATTTAGGGACTTGAGGCAGGAGTATAGCTAATGTTCCCAGTGCTGGTGAAACTCTGGAAGTTGTCATTTTTTTTTATTTTACTGCAGTAATGCCTAGAAGGCCAAGAGTTAAAAATAGTGGCACATATTCCCATCCGCTTCTTGCCCCATAATCCAGCATAGTGCTCTATGCACAAAGCGGATCCTTCCCTAGAGACCTAACATTCTACCTTGGAGTTATGGGACAGAAATGAGAAAATACTAGTGCTAAACATTTGTTAAGGGAGGAAGTAAAAGCAAGTGAAACAATAAAATTGCATATCAGAAATATGATCTTTCAGGGGAAAGCTGTATTTTATCCTCTGGTTAAAAATCTATTCTGTACATCCGTAATGGAAAGACAGAGCAAAGGTGGCAAAAGTACTTTTAAGTGTACAATCATAATTAAATGCTGAAATATTGATTTTTTTTTTTCCTTCCTCTTAGTAGACTAAAAGGCACATTTGTCTCACTCCAGCTGTCATAAAAGCAAAACAGAAAAATTCAAAGTGCAATGGTCGAATGGGCACAAATCCAGGAAGTTAGCCAACAGCATCGTGGTCATAAAAGCAATGACCTAACAAATACTTCACAGGCCTTTCATGTTGTTCCTGTCAATCTTTCTGTGACTGTCTCTTCTGTTTAACATCAAACAACTGTCCCGCCTTCTCTGGGATACACCCAGAGTTACAAAGAAGATCCTCATCCAAGAAAAGGTTTATTTCGTAACTCAGTGTTATGGTTGTTAAAAATGTTCTGCTGTGAAAAGCAGCTTCAGAAACAGGCTTCCTGTAATACCCAAATCAACGTTAATGCAAAACCAAGATCAAGTAGGTCAAGACATAATAAACACTTTTATGGAACAGCTGGGAATTGTGCAATGAGAAAGTTAAGAAGAGTGAAAATGTGGCTACCCAGACACAAAGTCATTGAGCAATTGCCCATCCAAAGCAGCTTGCTTTTATTGTATAAATGTATCAGAAATATTGAGACCTTCATAAATCCCTGTTAGTAGACTTCAGGTTAGCTGCTACATACTGGCATTACACCTAACACTGCAACAAAGTTAAAGAAGATTGGAAAGAGAGATTTGCAGGATGACAGTCTCTACAAGGTAGTAACTCTACATGTTGACATTTCCACTTAAGGTACAAGTATTCTTTGTACAAATGACAAGTGAACTGTGATAGTAACAAGGTTTAAATAGCATATGGAAATTTATCTCCAAATCACATGTCACATCAGAGGTTTGGCAAGTCATTCCGCTCTCAAAAGAAAAAAAACTATGAAAACACAATCTGCATAACACTGGCAATGTCAAGTTTCACTTTCTCCTTTACCCTGACTGAACACAGATAATGGAAGGTATTCAGGTGGAAGATTCACATGACCCACGTTCTGCACTGCCTGCAAAGCTGTGTTCAAATCTCACTTTTCTAATGTGGCTGTCCATCACAGAAGAGCTTGGATTTTGTGAGGAGGCTGGACTGCACAAGTACCTAGATAAGTGCTACCTCATTTGCTTTTCATGGAGCCTGTAGGGTAATTTTACTCAGGTCCACATAGTAGGAATCAGCATGGCTGCTCCTTTTGGCACTGCCCCTGGTAGGGAACTGCCAATCCTCTCCAAAATGCAGGAGGAAACACCGGGTCTCCTGCAGGACCACAGAAGATACTGTGGTCCAGGTACAGGGTGGTGCCTGGCCCTCAAGCAAGGCAGAAGAGTACACATGTCTGACCTCTGCAAGAATCCAGGAACACTGCCTTCACCAAGGTCATCTTTGTGGCATCCTTACTATTGCCAACTACCCAGATGATCCTCCGCAATGAGAAAAGATGCCATAAAAATATTATCATCACTGTGGGATTGAAAGCAGGAGAAAACACAAATCACAGTCGTCGGCCTAGCTTTTAAAATGGCTATGCCACCTTATGACTCAGACAAAGCACGTAAAATACTTTCAGTTGCAAAGTCAGCCAAAAGCGATACGCAAGTAGCCATGACTCGGCCTGACTGCTTGGTTATGGAATTTGTTTTCCTTCCACTTACACTCCCTAGCTGGAGGAAAAAGCATCCTTTACTTTTTACAGTTCCCATTTCCTACCCATTTCACCCCATCTTCAAATTTCCCTCCAGTACAAAGAGAGCAGAAAGAAAATGAACAACCATAACTACCATAAGAAATATCGGTCTGTATGTATCAAATTATCGACTCAGTTTTCTGCTAAGACTTCTGTGAACTGCACAGCTCTTCACATGTAAGACTAGAACAGTGTTTTTATAACAGCACCCACTTTTCTACCTGTTGGAAACACCTGAGCAGAGGGCAAGAGTTGTAATTAGAGTCTGTGTGTAATTTTAATCTTTTATTCCTATATTTTCAGAGCATATAATTTGTATTTATCTGAACTTCAAAATGATTGCTTCAAATCTTTGAATTATGATTTCCCAAACAGAACAAAAGACGTTTTGTTTCTCCTCACCTTTCCCCTTCCATTGCTGTGAGAGCCAGCATCCCTCCTTCATCCTTAACCTGGGACCCTGCCACAGAGAGAGGCTCAGCTCCTGAGGAAGGCATGCCTTGCTGCTGTGCATCCCTGTGAATGCTTTCCCCCAGCGTTCTGCCCCTTTCTTTAAAATTTTGGCACTGAAGGAGTTCCTCACATCACTATAACAGCTCTTATAGCTCTCACCAAATCCCCTCTGAGTCTCAGTTAGCTGATGAGGATGGCAATGACACCTTTCTGTCCTTCCTTTCTGGGCAGGGACCCAATAACCTTCCCTGCTGCACTCAGCCCTTCTTCCAAATTCAACTCTTCTGTTTCTGTCATGGCTCTCCCATCCAGCATTACTTGCACTCTCTCACTTTTCCATGCCAGGCTCCCCACAGCATCTCAGCCTCCCTAAGTTTGGACCAGCTGCCCTTTTGCCTTGGGCATCCCTTCAACACAGCTGAAAATGGATGCTTCACTTCAGGATACAAGTGCAGAAGAGCATCCATTTGGTTTGGCTCTGTCTTACAGGCAGCTACAGAGGGTGAAAGACTTCGAATGAGGGCAGATTTGTGAGGCAGCAGCCTTCAATCCCATCCTTCCTGAGGAAGTTTCAAAAACACAGCCCCAAATTGCACAGATTGTAATGAAATTATTCAAACTGGTGTACTGGTCTGACCCAGTTCCCACCAAACTCATGCAAAAGTGAGCTTATGCAGCATGATGCAGCAGCATATGGAGAAACTTGAGAAAACAGAAGTATGGACGGACACGTTAGTTTGGTGCTTCACATTGGGTAATCCATCCTACTTTTTGGTTAGACTAGTTAGGCTCAAATAGATTTCTGTACTAATACAACTGCATAACATCTCTGGACCTGAGATAATGTTGATGCCTCTTCATTGCACAGGTTAGGCAAACTCCAAAATGCCTCCAGTGGGGCCTGAAAATACAGAAAAGTATCGCAAGAGGAAAAGTCCAGTTTATGGAAGAAAACCTTATCTTGATAAAAATTTCCATGGAGGGACACAGGCATCGTAATTATGCACAGATCTGGTAAGCAAAAGTGGGACGAAAGAGATAAAAGACAGATGGAAGGCACACAGATGCGATTATGTGACAACTGACACCAAATACCTCTCATGTAATCACTGCTTTCCTGCAGATTCTACAAAAAAAAAGTGCCCTTTCAAAATAGATGGAGTGCACACGTGTGGGTATGGAAACTCTTAGAATGGTTAGAGTTGGAAGGATCCTTAAAGATAATTCAGTTCCAACCCCCCTGCCATGGGCAGGGACACCTCCCACTAGACCACGTTCCTCAAAGCCCCATCCAACCTGTCTTTGAACACTCCCAGGGGTGAGGCGTCCTCAACTTCCCTGGACAACCTGTTCCAGTTTGTTAACACCCTCACAGTAAAGAATTTCTTCCCAACATCTACTCTAAATCCACCCTCTTTCAGTTTAAAACCATTACCCCTCATCCTATCACTACACTCCCTGATAAAGGGTTCTTCTCCTTCTTTCCTCTGGGCCCCCTTTAAGTACTGGAAGGCTGCTATAAGGTCTCCCCAGAGCCTTCTCTTCTCCAGGCTGAACAACCCAAACTCTCTCAGCCTATCCTCACAGGAGACATGCTCCAGTCATAGCCCTCCTCTGGAATCGCTCCAACAGGTCCATGTCCTTCTTATTTTGGGGGCTCTAGAGCTGGATGGAGTACTCCAGGTGGGATCTCACCAGGGTGGAGTAGAGGGGGAGAATCACCTCCCTCGACCTGCTGGCCACTGTTCTTTTAATGCAGCCCAGGATGCAGTTGACTGCAGTCTTTCTCCTCAGGGCTGCTCTCAAGCCATTCTCCGCCCAGACTGTATTTGTGCTTGGGAGTGCCGCAACCCACATGCAGGAACTTGCACTTGGCCTGGTTGAACTTCATGAGGTTTGCACAGGCCCACCTCTCAGGCCTGTACAGGTCTCTCTGGATGGCATTCCTTCCTTCCAGCATGTCAACCACACCACACAGCTTGGTGTCATCAGCAAACTTTTTGAGGGTGCACTCAATCCCACTGTCCATGTCACTGACAAAGATGTTAAACAGCACTGGTCTTGGTCTGACTACATGCAATGCCTACTTTTAATCCAAGAATGTGCTGAAAAAAAGGCTCACTTGGGTATACCTCTACTAAGACAGGAAGGGTGACATGCTTCCCATAATTTAGAAACATCATGGAAGTAAAAACTCATCAGGGACCCATGAGCAGAGAGGCTGGATGCTGGACACATGACTGGAAAAGTTTGCATGACAAGAACTCATTTTAAGGTCCTCATGGTGCTAATTGCAAGCTGCTACCTCAGAGATCCTGGTACATTTTCTTGACAAAGTCTTCGTGTGCACAGAGCAGCTGGTACCATTAGCGTGAACAATGGCTCACAGTTCATGCTTGACGGCCTGCTTGGTTGTGTTATTGCCAGTTACCAACTAGAGACCCAGCTGCAAAGCACTTTAACCTCCACCTCCAAAGATAACCACAGAACATTGGTCTACCCAGTCTTTTTTCCCTGCATCATGCCTGAAAGGTTATTGCCCTTTGTGGGAAGCAAGAGCAGAAGTGTCCTTCAGTGTCGCTCACGCTGTGGCAGATACAGCTGCATTGCATGTTGTTTGGACTGAAACCTCCTCCAAACTCTCCACATTGAAAAGGGTCTCATGCCCTCCTTTTGCATACCCTATCATTACTTATTACCTGGTACTTGTTTCTTTACCATACTTGGAGAGCTTCTAAGATTGTAACACACTCTGTTCCACAGTCTGCTTTTCTAAAACATTGTGTTGTTTCCCCATGGGCAGCATTTGATGTTTTTTTCAGTAAATACACAAGTTTTTTGGAAAATGACTTCTGATTTGAGTACAAGACCAGAAATGGGCAGGAGACCTCCCTTCTTTCTCTATCTTCTTCCAGGTTGAGATGTAAAGGGAATCTTGCTGTAGAGAGAAATTTCAGAAAAAGCTTCTCCATCCCTGATCAAACCAGGCTTCTCACCCGCCACAGTCCTTCTTTCACTGGTGGCTGACATATTTCTGAAAAGGCAGGACTGAATGTGCTGATATTGCCAAGCCACTCAAAACACTATAGAATTTTTGCACCTTTATTTCTGTCTCAGGGTTACGACTGTGAGATATTTTTCAGGGTTTTATGCCTAATAAAATGTTTCTGTCTCTCACCAGATTCTGTCACTTTAAATTACTCAGGAAGACTACAGAATGTGTCTTTTCTTTCCTCAAAGAAGTTGCTAAAAATCATTTAGTTCAGGTTTAAAATAAGCTCTCTCTTGCTCACCCTACCTCCCACAGCCAGCAGAAGAAAACTCACATGTTGCTAAATTCCTCTTATTTCTGATCCTCGGGGTCTTACCCTTGCATTATCATGAGCAATGCCCCTGTAAGCAGCTGGCATTCAGGTTAAATGTGGTCCTGGTGAGCAGCCCTGCCTGGGATGCCCCTGCATGACTTTGCTCCCAGAAAGTCAGGTAAGAAGTCCCAGGAGAGCTCCTGGTCTCAACATGCATGCACAAGGGACACATGGCTTGGGTCAGGCTGCCAAGAAGAACAAGCTCGTGAGATGGAAGAAGTTGCTTGGCCCTCTGCTCTGCTCTCTGGCAAAACTCATCATACTCACCACATAGGGACAAAATCCACTGCTAGCCTGTCTCTCACTGTTGGAGTGATAAGGTGGAGGATAAGTGTTAGTCTATCTGACTTTCCTACTGGCTGCACCTCTACCCCTCTGCCTAATGCCACAGGCATGAAGCTGTGCAGCAAACAGCTGCCACTTGTTGGTAGTCTTCCCATTGCATTACATGAGTGGGCAGCTCTGCCCTCATTGCCCCTTTCTCTTTCTGGAATGGCATGGTCTTTCCAGTAATCAAAAAAGCTACAGCCTGGCCTCTTCCTGTCATGCCTGCCCTTGAAATGCCACACACGCCAGGGTCAGCACTTGTAGCCAGCACTGCATTTCGCAAAAACTTCAATTTCCACTTAAGTTTGTAAAGCACGGGGTAAAACATGCCCCAGAATCTCGGCATCCAGACACCATTTGGCCTCTGAGTTTACTGATGAAATTTCTCTCTCAAGGTGCAAACATGATTGGGATATGTCATTGAGCTAGTGTCCTGGAAAGGTCATTAGCTTTTGGTATGAGGATAGCAGCCAGCAATGAATACATTTCAAAGGCTATTAACAGGAGGACTCCGCAGCCATCACCATAAATGCACACCTGGATGTCAGCAATGAAGGATGAAAGCTGTACCACACCATGGTGATAGACCATGTCTCTCATTATCCAACAAATCTTTTTGCTTGTAACTTGGAAGCCTGAAATGGGGTTAAGTAGGAGAGGTGGGCAGGAAGGAGGAAGAAGAAGCACAGCATCCAAGTAAACCATGCCTTGAAAGGAAGATACGAGTAACTGAAATATGATGAGCAGGGATTTGATGCCATGAATGGCATGGCCTGCAGATGGTGGGGTGGGGAGATGACTAACAATTGGGTGGGCTTGGGTAGGTGGATCCTACAGTATCTGAATTAGAAACGAACAAGGAATTTAGTGGGAGAAACTGAGAATAAAGACTGGATTTTAAAAGTCTATAGAGGAAAAAGAAGAAAAAATACTTAGGAAAAGGTGTCTTAGGAAAAATAAATATGACAGTAAAAGAAAACAAATCATACATCAGAAAAACAAGCTACTATTTCAGCTAACTTCATCACATGAGGGGCTTATAGCATTAAATTAAATTACATTAAATTAAATTAAATTAAATTAAATTAAATTAAATTAAAGCAATGCCTTGAGTTGCAAGCAGGGCTAATTTGGACAGGTCAAGCTTTCAGCACACGAAAAAGACACCTTACTTAAGGGAACAAGGACAAGTCACTATTATTATTGATAACTCCTGCATTTCTACTCTTCAAGTCTTGTTTGCACCCACACTTTTGCTGTCTATAGATCCAACTAAATTGTGTGGCCAAGCTGTCAGTCCTGACACTCCAGAAGGTATTGGAAAAGGTTTTTGTGTAAGTACTGGAATTTCTTAGGCTGGAATTTCTTCTTTTTTTTTCATTCTTTTTCCTGATCCACAAATGACTGTCTTCCTTCTACACATAACATGACTTCTTGTGCTTTTTTATGGGTTAACATCAAATGGGAAATCATATTTGAATTGGAAAGTGTACTTGCTGCTAGCAATTTTGATTTGCCTAAATCCATGACACTGGTCTTAGGAAGGGGTCAAGGGGCAGTCCCACTATTACAGGACTAACTTGGAAAGGTTGTGGTGTGCTTAAGTAATACACACAGTAACACAGTCACAAGAAGACCAAGTCAAACGGCAGAACAAGCAAGATCTAAACCATCCCTGACAAATATTCCTCCAGTTCACTCATACAGAACATATAGCGAGTCAGGGTCCACCACCTCCTCAGCACACCCATTTAATGACTGCTTCAATTACAGCGTGTAATGATGCAAAAATATGAAAAGGCTTTCAACACCTACCCTGTATTTCTCTCCCTACAGATTAAACCAACTACTTTTTGTCCTGCTCTGTTTAGATACAAAGGGCAATTGATGATCATCCTCTTCAAAACAATCCTTTTATACTTCTGAAGCTTTACCAAATCCTGTTCCACCACTCCTATTTCTAGATCAAACTCAAGTACTTCAGCCTTTCTTGAGAGCTTATGTTTTCTAAGTCTTTTATCATTCTCCTCTTGGCTCTCTCCAATTTGTCTGTATCTTCTTAAATCCTGTTATACAACTTCAAAAATTACTGTAATACAGCCTTATCAACCTTAAACTGAAAAGAATTGTCTCTTTGTCTCAGACTATGCTCCTAGTAACAGATTCAAGAACCAAATTTTGCTTTTTCACAACAGTATCTTCTAATGAACTCAATTTGAGGCCCTGATATCTCCTCATTCTTTTCCACAGTGCTTTTGTGTGACCTCTTGTTCTTCTGTTGTAGTTGTGCATTTGATTTCTCCTTCATTACTGAATTTCATCTTTCTGATTCAGACTGCTTTTCTAGTTCATTAAGAACAACATGATGCATATGAGGAAGAAATAAAGACATTGACATTAAAGTGTTGGAGTTTTTTTTAAGAAAAATGTGAATCTGTTCTTGAACAAGTTCCTTACCTAAGTTAGGGATGCAGACACAAGAAAAAATTGACATACTTAAGGAATTAATTTTTTTTAAAGGTAAACATGCTTCCAGATTCCTTTCCTAACACATCTTGCCTCAGATAAAGTTCAAGAAAGTTTGTGTCAAAACCAAATAACATTTCAAAACAGACAGTCTGAGGAAGGAAAACAAACATGGAAAGATCTCACAACTAGGTCCTCATTGTTCTCCCACCAGGAAAACAAAGTTACAAACAAATTAAAACAGGAGCTCATAGAGGAATATCCTGACCAACCTTACTACCACATGATGGCCTGCTCTTGCAGCAGCTTAAAACATCACCAATAGCAGCTTAAAACATCACTCACATAAGTGGTGAGAGACATACCTCATCCTGCCAAATTTAGACCCATATACCAGAAGACAGGGATGTTAAGTGCAGCAAATGAAATATCACCCAGATCTATTGGATTTTGTGATGGTTGGAGTATCTTTTCCCTCTAGGCATTATTTGTAGGTACCGCACCCTGAATCTAAGTGACTTTTTAAAAATAAATGAACCACCTAACACACCAAACAGGGAAAACTTCAAACACCTAGATTTTTTAGAGGAGTTCAGATCCATAAGAAACTGGTTTCTGGCATAGAAAATGCCGGCAAGTAATAACAGTAATAAGCAGTGCTATTTCTCCTGTGGGAAAACAGTACTTCTGTCCACCCAGAAGGCAGAAAATACCTTGAAAGGGCTGGAGAAGACTGCTGGGGAGGTCCAAGTCATCAAGTGTAGGGAGGGGACTTTCCTATTGTGACTCTAATATGTGAACTTGGATCACACTTGGAGGCAATGCCTCATCCATGTAAGTGGTTTCATTGTCTGAGCTATGATCATCTGCATATGATTTATTTATACTAGTGCTGGAGAAGCAGAACCATGACAGTAGTGGCACAGGAACTTCTGTAACCCTACAGGTGGGATAATAAATCCTGCTGTTACATTGCACCATGTGGCAGCTGAGGACCAGCCTTGGGGAGGGAGAGGAAGAGAAGAAAGCCAGGTTAGTAAGTGCCTTTTGCCAGGTGGGGAACTGCAGCATGGAAATCAGTGGTCTCCTCTGGGCTACCCCATGGGCTAGTGAAAAGATAGATCTGATTAGCAGGTCATGAGTTCTGCCTTGCCCAGCAGCAGCAAACCATGTAGGTCTCAATCTGGATCGAGAAGGGACGTCAGAAATAATCACCTTTTCTTTTAGGAAATCCATGCTAGATCTTTATCTTGTGTAAACCAGAATAGCTCTCCAGGGAAAATGGCTTCAGTCTACGTCAGCTGAGGATCTGGCACTATGTTATTTCTAGGTCGTTAATTTCATTGCATCATTTAACAATAGTCCATTTTTTCTGCTGCACTGCAGTGTCATGAGATGGTTGTCTTAACAACTGAAATCACACCTAACTAAAGCTACCTTCCTTAATATTAAAGTCATCAATTGACCCCAAGTCTTATCAAATCAAAGTACAGTGTTGTTACAGTACAGTGTGAGAGAAATCTTTCCTGCAAGCTCATTCCAAAACCTATGCAGTTCAGAATATGTTGCCTCTTTTAACAATTTTAACATAAAGCTCATTCTCTTTTCATACATTTTTTCCAATTATTCTCAGCAGCCTGAAAAACTTTTGTTGAATCTACCAAAGTCTGCACAACATGTGATAGCACAGCATATAATGTCTAATATCAAAAAATCCATCTCCATTTACCAGGACACCAGTACTGCCGCTACAGACCAAGTAAATAACTTCAGTACAAATTAACTTGTATTCTGCGTGCTTGCTTTCTCTGCATATTCTGAACAATTTATTGGCAGGAACATAAAAGAAGTCAGCCTGATCTATGTGAAAACTGAGGAACATACACCGAGAGTTCAGCGTGAATGGTGAGTGTTTGTTCTACATTTCCAACGTAGAGAATAAAAAGGAACAGGAACATGTGGTGTCCCACATGTGTTCACTCCAAATTAACTAGTGCACAAATCTAACCTTTAACATCAAATACTTGCAATGAGCTATTTATAAGTCAAAAAGCATCTTAGAAACATGGCAAGTAACCATAAACAATAAAACCTAAATAAAAGAATTGCATCTTTTATAAAAAATCGTGAAAAAAAAAAAAAGGTTGCTAAAAATTTCTTGCTTGTTTTCTTTCTTCACCCTTTCCTCTCTGAGAAGGCCTGATACATATTTCTGTAGAATTTGCCACTTTCAGTAAATATCTATGAATACTGAAGATGACAAAAACCTGAGAGAAATATTTGGTTTAGAAACTGGTTCACATTCCCTCAACTTTAGAGACAAAATTTCTGCATAAATGGACAAGTGCAACATGCAGATATTGCCAGCAAGATATTGTAATGCCTGCTTAGGGAGCAGGAGATGAGTTATACCTTCATCAAGTTTTGCAGAAAGAGGTCGATTTGCAGCTTTTTTGCTGACTGGAGGCCTGAAACTGAATTGTGGTGGTGCTAGGGCTAAGTTAATGTCCTGTGCCTACACGATGACTCTCCCCTAGGTAGCTGTTTACCTAGCCTCTGTGATACGGCTTCTACACTGGATTTGTCTCAAAGCACGGAATAAGTGACCAGAATACCATGTAGACTTAGCTTCAGAAATTAATGAATGACAATTTTTTAAAATTTTATTTTAAACAGCAAAAACGTTTTATGAGAATACATTCCAGGCATAGTTGGATCCCCAGTAAAAATATCACCAGTACTGAGTACAGGGGGATGATCACTTCCCTAGTCCTGCTGGTCACATTATTTCTGATACAGGCCAGGATGCTGTTGGCCTTCTTGGCCACCTGGGCACACTGCTGGTTCATATTCAGCCAGCTATCGACCAATGCCCCCAGAATTAGAGCCCTTCTTAGCATTTTCTCTTACAGTGTAAAAAAAAGGTCTTCTCCCAATAGATAACCATGTTCTCTGCCAGCTTCCCCAACCTAATCCCTAGCTGTACTTATTCTAGGGTCTTAAAATTTCATTTGCACTGAAGAGCCCAAAATTTTACACAATATTCCAGATGAGGCCTCAAATCTGCGGTCAGAGGGGAATAATTACATTTGCAGACTACACTTTTCATAATCTAGCCCAATATGTGGTTATGCCTAATTGCAATAAGTGCACACTGCTGACTCATGTTCAACTTGCTGTCCACCATTGGGCTGGTTTTTGCAAGGTGCTCCCTATCCAGTTGGCCACCAGCCTGTGTTACTGCTTGTGGTTATTCTGTCCTATGGGCAGGACTTCACGTTCCCATTTGCTGAACTTCTTGAGGTCCTCTAAACTCGTTTCTCCAGATTACAAAGTTCTCCTAAAGGCAAGCCTGCCCTCCAGTGTACCAATGATATGCTGTCATCCCCAATTTGTCACCCACAAAACACACAAAGTGCACTTCGTCCCATCATCTATATCATTGATGAAAACATCAGCTCTTGTATTTAGACTTTGGTCTCCCAGGTGTGGAATAATAACCCCATGACAGTATTTTTGCTAATCTGCTCTATGTAGGCAGCCCATATGACAACAGACTCATCACTTGGACACTCTGTGCCCCTGTCCCATACTGCATAGGCCAGGAGGCAGGGGGCTGCCCAGGGTGGCACTTGTGACAATAACAACCGTTCAGAGTAGCCAAATCCAGCAGAAAGTGCATGGGGAATTCTCTTCCCCATTTATTTTTTTCCTACTGCTGCCATTTATAGCTGCATCCAATAGCAAGGCTGGGCATGCCGTCCCATTAGGCAAACGTATACACAGTGCACACATGGGTCACCACATAAGCAGTGATGCCAGGCATGGTACCAGGCCTGGTACTCCTCTCCAGGAGGTGAGGACTGACATTCACTCACAGACCTACCCATACCCTCACTCTCATGGTTCATAGCCAACCTTACATTCACAGGTCCCTCAAACCCTGGATGAGACCTTAAGACTATCCAGAGTCCAAGGGCTTCCTTACCGAGTCATCATCTCCAACATGGGTCTCTCCCAGTGCAGGTCTCCTGCTCACAAGCAAGTCCATCCTTGGAGTTCACTCCCAGATTGCTTGCGCACAAAGCATAGGTACAAGCACACACACACAGAGAACTGAAGTTGCCTAGGAAAGGTATCATACATGCTGGTCTCTCCCAGCTGCTGACACTTCAGACACAAGGGCCCCTATAACCTGCAGTCCCTTTTCTGTTTGCTGACTCTTAGACACCCACAAATGCACACTGAATAGTGTGAGAAGGTGGAAGAAAACAGGAAAAGGAAGTTTAGTACCAAGGCCAGACAGGCTGCCTTGGTGTAATTTAGGTGTAAATATAAAGTCTCTTTTAGGCCATTTAAAAATTAATTCAGTTATCTAAAAAAATATTATTCTTTTTCCTCATTAACACTTCAACAGCTGGAGGAAGCAACACCCCTTCATACGCAAGGAACAGGGGGCTAAAAGCAAAGAAATAATCCTCTGGACATCGGTTCCTTATGGGTGACCTAATCCAATCCTGCAGTGACCAGGTGCAGGACTCAGCAACACCAGGACAGTGGCAAACAACCTGTTTCACACTGTGACCAGTTTCTTTTACCATTCCCACCCCACCCGTTCTCCACACTTGTTCCCCCAGGATCCACCATAATCCCTCCCCTCCTGTCTTTGGCCTTTCCCTTGAACGTTCCATGATAAGTAACATGCATTCCCATGGTCACCTTGAAAAAATCTCATAGTAAATTTTACACAATCCTACAACACCCAAAACCACCTCACAGCAAGTTTTCTCTTCCCTTGTGACCCATAGTAACCTCATTTCTTCCGTTCCTATCTCTCCTGGCTGACCTTCTCCAAGGCTTTGAGGGGCTCCTGCCCACCAACTAGTGAGCTCCTGCCTGTTAGGGTGTGTGTGTCTAGGTGCGGTTGACTACTTTTCCCATCTCTTGTCTTCGATTTTATGCTGAATAGTGATTCAAAGGATATGCTCACAAAATAGATGTCCTTATATATTCTTCCATATAATCTTACACAGATATTTTTTACATGACACTACAATAACTCAGGTTACGTAAAGGGAGAGAAACAAACAAAAAAACAGAGAGGAAACACTTCACAGATGTATACACACAGCAACATACAATGGCTTCCACACATCTTTCCAGGGCTGCAACGTTTCTTTAGAGCATGCAGGCAACATTTAAGGAAAGTGATATAGGAAATGCTTCCAGGCATCAACAACAGGGTGTTAGCAGAGATGATGTCATTATTATGAACCCTTTATCTAACCCAAGATACCACAGGGTCTGTAACCATAAAACCACAAACAGTCTCAGACCATGCACCCCGCTGAGTCAACTCTTTGGTTACACCTCCAGCTTGGATGGCCATGGGAAATAGGGCCCAATATTCAGTGAGGATCAGGGCGATTCAAGGTGGAGGAGAGGCACATGTCCCTGCCTCAGCAAGCACATCCAATTGGACTAAAAAGTAGTCTCTCAGCTCTTACTTGACCCTTAGGGAGCAATGGTGTCTATGCTTTGATGTCCCATCACAGCACAAATGTGCAACTGGAGACAGGGAAGAGCAGAGGCCCAGGAAGCCCAAGTATATTTCAGTCAAGGTACTTCTGAGGTGCACACTGACCGGAAAGCCCACTGCTTTGAAGAGATGCTGACATATGTCCTTGCAAAAGGAGGCTGAGTGCTTAAAGGGAGTGCGAGAAGCCGCTCAGTGGGCGACAGGAAAAAGTAGAGCTAGAAACAGGTCTTGCTGCTTTGTGAAAAAAAATTTTTTCAACATTTTTACCCAAAGTGCTCTATGTATCAGAATGAAGATTATGATAAAGTTAAAAATTGTTGATAACAGTTTTGATGCAGACTCAGTTAGAAAAAAATAGCAAAGAAACCTGAGAGAGCTTTCACTGATTCTTGTTAACACTATAGCTATTTGTTTCAAAAAACTCTAATTTTTATACAAGCATATTCTTCCTGGCAACTAGTAAAAATGTTTCTTATTCAGAGATGCTCTACTGACAAATTCCAGCAGTCTTTCCAAAAGAAACACAAGCACAAACACTGAACCTGATCCAAGTCTGCATTATTTCTTTACTCCTTTTCAGTGTTATTGACAACCTCTATCCTAAGATAAAGGAAGAGTAACAGTGTGTTTCTGACAAAAGTATTAAAAGGACAGATATTTCCTTCACTTCTAACAGCATTTTATCCCTTCTGAAAAATCAGCATGATTATACACCATCACATTTTCCAGGAAAAGATAAAAACCACAAAAGCAAACACAAACTACTCAAAGGAGGCATTGCAGCAGTTTTCCGGGGTAGTGGATGACATGACTTTTTATCCCAGAGTAAAGTGTAGACACTTCACAATAAAGCTGGAAGCACAAAACATCTGCAGCTGAAGACAGATCTCCTTGAATATCACACTGCAGAGGTTAAAACTCCCATTGCAAATTCAGCTCTATATTTATCTTGTCCAAATGAGCTGGAACACTAGTGATTCTTATGAAGCATGTTGCAGACACAAGCTGCTTAACCCTCACACCTCATCCTGCATGGATGTGCTACTCACAAAGGAGGTAAACGAATTACAAAAGGTGTTTGTTGAATGAAGACTCACAGACTAAAATTGATGATGCTTTTCTCTAGGGATCTCTGTGCAGTGGCAGCTAACATCAACAGGCTTGTACTGTCTGTTGCTAAACATGCAACTCTGTGAAGCTTTGCAGGGCTTTGGAGAGGTGAATGACTGTGATGTGAAAATGGTTTAAGAGGAAGAGTCCTGTTTTTTAACTCTTGACCAGTTTCAGGCAAGAGAATCCACAGAAAAAATTACCTACAGCACCAGAGAGCCCAAATTTCCCACTCAGGATGAAGGTGAGGAGCATCCAGTGGCTATTTTTCTCTTTAAACTAATTCTTATGCCAAACTAAAGACTTTCAAAGTGCCCAGGAGAAATGGAAGAGAAGGGATCAGAAAACCCGTGAGAGCCCTACAGAAGGGTGGGACTGTGTTGCCTGAGCACCCCTGGCCATTTGCATACCTTTAGGGATTGTAAAAACATTCACTACATCAGGGATTATATTTTCACTGTGGAAAGTATAATCACCAAGGCACGCAGAGGTCATTACTTGGCAAGATGGGAGATGCCCTTGGTACATTTCCTCCCAGCCTCAGAGGAGATCACCAGCCTAAAATGTGGACCAGCTCTAAAACCAGCTGATGCAACTATGCTGCAAAAAGGCTATGGCAGGGATATTTGGCAAATGGTATGACTTGCCCATGGTTTGTTTTCTTAGGAAAACAGCACTCCCTGTTACACCCAAGAATCATAGTCCAAGTACTGGTAAACCAACACAAACCATCTAAGACAGCAATGCTAGCAGAAGACAGGTACACAAGGACCTCACGTTAGTAGTCCAGCATCTTTGGAAAGTAGAGGTTTTTGTGGTACAGCATGCTAAGTATACCAAACACCATGGTCAGTGTCCCAAAAAGTCGGTGTCATGTTCCTCTGGAATTGCCCTGAGCTTTTGCAGCTACTGCTGCATCATTGATGCTCCTGTAAGCATTGTTTCCCTGTTCGTCTGGGAAAATACCTGGTGGTAGGATAAGAACAGACAAAACGGGAAGAAAACTTTCCTTTCCATCTCTCACAACAAATCTGGATGCTCTGCAAATCATACAACCATGCTATAATCTGGCAAATGGGTGAAATTATCATCCTTGATCTCCGCCCAGGCCCAACAGCCAGGATATTAGTCTCCAAAGGCTGCTGCTGCCTAGAGACCACGCTCTTTCTTAGCAGAGACCACTTCTCTCCCATTGCACTCTCTTATATGCCTTTGTGTTAAATCTAAGAGATGGACAGAGACACAGTAGGAAACATAAATTTTACCCTGACCCACAAAAATAGACAAATTGTTTACTTCCCAGTCCCCATCACATTTGGGTAGTGCAGACAGTTGTGTGACAGCTTCTCTCACCTTTAGTTCATCTTCTGGTTTTGGCAGCCTCTGCCCTGGCCACCCCACTGCCATAGTCAAGCAGATATACTGTCCCTATTGCAAGAGGAGAAGCTGTGCTTCAAGCAGCGCAGTGCATCCAGCACAGACAGAAAAGACAACCATCAAATACAGATGGACCATCTGGCTCCACCAGGAACTCAGCCATGGATTCTTCAGGTGTACAACCACACAAATTTAGGGAGGTTTGTTCACATCCACTTCTTCATCCATTTTCTTAATTTAACCTCACACAGCCGTCCTTGACAGGAAAAGGGAGGTGGTGAACACAATGGGCAGTGCAAAGTTTGCATCTGATTTTACCATCCAAGTTTGTGAGAGTTGTGCTTCTTTCCACCAAAACAGGAGGAAGGGGAAGAGAGGAAGGAGGCTGATGATGAAGATGGGGCTGGGGATAGGAAGAGAAGGGGAGGGGAGTGTCACACCCCACACAGAAGAGGCAGGGGTGAATGACTCAGATTCGCAATTCCCCAGCAGTGTGGACTAAGGCGAGACAACTCTTAAGGTCCATATAAAAACATTTACTAGATTCCCACAGTGATTAATATGTGTCTTAACTAGGTCCACGATAATTGATTAGGTATATGACAAATTATGGCAAGCAGTAAGGTACACCTTGCATTACTTAACAACTCTAAGAGAAAAGAGAAACAGAGGGATAGAGAGGGGGGGAGAGGGAGAGAGACAGAGAAAGGTAAAGAGATCACCACGTTGGTTCAGCCAAGAGGGGTCTCTGGTTGGTAGGAGCACTCTTCTGCAGATCCCCCCAGTGGCACTTATCTTCTCCCTTTTATGTCCATCATATTAGTATGACCCGCCCAGCTCCCACAGTGGCAGTTTTGTCTCAGGTTTGCACCCCAGCCCCCAGGTGAGGTATAGTATGATTTGGGGGGAGAGTGCTACAGTCATATACGTTTAGCATGATCTCTATAATCTTCATTAGCATACACGGGGGTGTCAACTTTAATATGTATTTCACAGGTAATGAGGCAAAGGTCAGTCATCAGGCATGGTAGCCCATGGAAGAAACAAAGAACTTCACGGATTCCTGTTATCTCGATTTTACTGTCTTTGCTGACAAAAAGCAGGGCTGTCCTGCCTGCACAGGGCTCCCTCCTCCAGCCATATCCTGTGCTATTCAAGCAAGTTTCTTCCCGCATGAGTCATACAAGAGATAAGCAAGTGTTAATGTTATCAGATCATTGAGCACAAGGTTATTCAGACTCCACATTATCCACCCCGTGACTATAGTTTCATTTCAGGGTACTTGCGAGTGTTTGAGACATTTCTTGGAAAGGCTCAGAGGACCTCTGCCTCGTCCCCTCATCTCTAACAAGTTTCGTCTCTTGCCATTGTTCATGCTTCCTTCAGGCTGCTTCTCTCAGTCCTTGTTTCGGGGAGTTACAAGTAGTCTCCTACAGGGAGCAGAGGATTCCAGTGAGGTGGCTTATTCAGCACCACTTATTAGTGGAGTCCTTCTATCAATATGATGTAAAGCATCATTCGGTAGAAAGTAGCATATCTGAGCACTTACTAGATAATAACTTGGCCTTCTGTTGTGGCTGTTCACTAACAGCATTCAGATAAAAAAAAATATTTCGAAACTTGAAATAAATACCAGCCATGAACAATCCCAATCCATCTGCTGAAATTGTACACTGAAGCAAGGCGAGTTGTGTTATATCCCATCCTGCCTTCTAAATCCGCTCAGCTCCTAGAAATGTACGCTTAGAGGTGTAAGCCATGCACACAGCAGCAGACACAGACTGGTGGTAGAAAAGCGTGCCCCCAGCTGAGCAAGTGAAGGCAACACCCATTAGCCATTGCCCTCTGACTGAAGTGAGAACAGGTACCTGCATTCTCTTTTTTCACCTGTGTGATCCCTTGGGTCTCCAGGAGGTGAGTCCTCCTGCCTGTAGAAAAGAGCCCCGCAGTCAGACTGGAAGAGCCAAAGCAAACTCACTGCTTTGATGACCATCCCTGGGGTCCTTGCACACTAGCAGGGGAAAGGTGGCGCACAAGCACAGCTTCAAGCTGCGTAATAAATTATTTTTTATGAGAAAACAAAAATTGTGACAGAGATCATGGCCTTCAATATTCAGCACAGCTGAGCCTGCCATTTGATGGAGGATGGCTGAGGTTCATAACAAATGCGCGCTCTTAGTTCATTCATGAGCAACTTGGCATTGGTAAATACCAAATGCTCCATCTCCTGAAAATAGCTTGTTAGATGTAAGACACAGAGGAGGAGGAGGAGGAGGAAGAATTCCACCTACTTCAGAAAAATGTATAGGCCCATCACTGTAGGATAATGTTGCTAGGTCATGAGACTTAGGTTGCGTCCTTCAGAGGTCTGCATGCCCATGCCAGATCCTTTCAAAAGCCAACAGCACACGTCCTCCTGGCATTCTGACAGGCCTGGATTCAACCACCAGTGCTCACTGGTTGTTCATGTCCTGAGTGAACGTGGCATTCTTTATCAGGACAAGCAGTGTAAGACATGTCGTTCACTCACCGCATCAGGCTCCTCAGAGTGACTGGCAGATATCTCATAGAGAAAAATATATCAGAGAGGGGCAGTTTCTTTTCATGCCTTTCAGGGCTTGCAAAACATCATTATGAAGTTGTCAGCAGAAGGAGAGAGGCCATGGTGTAGCTATTCAGTTGGAATGATGTCTGGCTCCTTAGAACATTTGCTCTCAAAACCCACTTTCACCACTCAGACATTAATTATATATAAAAGGACAGTGGCTCTATATGTCCCCTAATGTAGTTGACGGTATTTCTTCCCCGTCTTGTCTCCTTAGCCCACCAAGGCAGAGAGAAGAGGAAGGTAAAGCTTCCAGGTGCTCCCAGCAGCTAGAAGACAGTAAAGGACATGTTTCGGCAGAGTAACAGTAGTTTGAGTGCCGCCCTGTGGCACAGTCACTGGGAAGGTGGGAGAGTGTCATGTCACTCTTATCGCTCTAAGTGCAGTAGTTGTCCTTGCAGAAAAGCTCTGCTATTGGGTGGAGGAGTCCTATCCAACACACTCCAACCAAATTTTCCTGTACATTGCTGAAACACATATAAGATGGTCCCTGGTGGTGAGAAATGTCTTCTGAACTGCAGAACCACATATGCAAACACAGTGACTTGTAAGTAATTATTCCCAGGAATTCCTACGAGAAAATCTGAGTGCAGCTGAGAACTCATAATATTTCTTCTTAGGCAAAAGGCATGCGCCCCCTTCCCCACTCTCACTAATACACACACAAAGACATCATATTAACAGTGCCTCTTCCACGTGAAAGGAGAGCTGAGACTGTTTACTGTTGTGCATCGCTCAACATCTTGCTTATTAGCAAACATACTCTCTCCAATTTGTCTTTTTGTTTTGCAATAATGTACACAGCTCCCAGCCCATCCTTTTTTTCTTCGTTTCTAAACAAACAATAGCTTTTGTAGACAGGAAGAGAATAACAGCAGTTAAGTGCTTACTTTTAATTATACAGAGGCTATATTCTTACTTAATGTAAAAGTATGAGCCATTGTTCTCAAAATCTGTTTCAATTCCCCAAATACCTTAATTATAGTTTACCACATTCATACCAGGAACAGTCATTACTTCTCAGAGGCACTTTTGAAAGCTAATCCTTTAACCTGTGTCTCTTATGAGCAAAGGAAAATGCCTGCTGTTTTCTTGCACTTGCCTTTAATTATGTATTATGAGAAATATGAAATCATATGGAAACATTTACCAGCCCTTTTCCACAGAAGCTCCCTGGATTTTTAGATTTACGCTCTGTTTGCCATCAACAAAGGACGATTTTATCAAACAAACCATCCCCACCCCCCCCAGAAGATGCAGTAGGATCCATAAGAGAGAAGAAAAGAGAGTTCACAAATCCCTCCATACTGTGTACATACTATCTGGGAGAAGGTAGAGGATAAAAGACCAGACCTTTGGCCAAGAGATATCGGACAACTTGACCCTGAATGCAGCAAATCCTCATTTTATGTGTAAGGTTGGTTTCGGCATTTCTCCTGCTGAAATCTAAAAATGGAGTTAATTTTACCAGGAATGCTGCTGGCCTAAGGAGGTCATTGTGCTTTCTCTGTTACTTTTAATTGCAGGAGTGATCTGAGTTAGGCAGGGAGCAATCAAACAATCCCATACGGCTAGCATGGGGCCGCACATCAGCTACACCATGATCATCAACAGCTCTTTCAACCTTGCTGGTAATGAATACAGCAGAAGGTCAACACGCTCCCTCCCTTTCTCTCAGATTTTAATGCTCCTTCCCTTTTCAAGGAGTTAAGTAACAGGGCTTCGCTTCAATGTATGGCATAACATGACACATGACAGCTACATTTGCTCTGCACACAGCAGGAAGTGCTCAGGGCTCTGGAGTTGCAGAAATAAGCAAGCAGAGCTGAGCAGGACTCCTTTCTGGTGTTACAGCAGGCTAGACGCAGTCCCTGTGTTCTCCACAGCTGTGAAGGAATTGATGGTGAAGCAAACTACACACACAGAGCATCTTCAAGAGCTGTGCATACCCATGCTCAAATGAGCCTTAACAATCTCACCAGAAGAGGTGCAACAGGTTAACTGGCTGTGGGAAGCATGTGATTGCTGAAAGTTCATAACCCCATCCAATTAAAAACAGTGCTTCCACAGAAAGTCTCCAAAGGCAGGGCCCCTCGGTGAAGCTGAATTTCAGCCTGATGCCCTGGCCATTTATTCCAGAGACCTGTTAACAAGCACAGGAGGATTCTTCCTGCAGTTGAGGAAAGCAGATTTTGTCATTCTCGTTGGAGTCAGAGAGGGGTGAGCTGTGTTGAGGCTTCAAAAGGACTCACTCAGACAAATCACAAAAGTTTGTTTGAGGAGGTGATGAAGGAGCAGGCTAGCAGTAGAAAGTGAGTGTGAGGTCAGGGTATCTTTATCAGACCAGGCCACTGTCAACCCTGTCAAAATACTGCCTCTGCTTTCATGATATGAAACACTGGAGCTATGCCTTAATTTCAAAACAGGCACTGTTTCAGATAGAAGGTTTTCTCCAAATAAACTGAAGGGTAAGGTGTACTCACCATATTTGGATGTGGGTGGAAATCCAAAAGTTCTGCCACTTTGTATGACAGGATCCAGGACACGTGGCCCAGACATGGTCAGAAAACAACCCTACCTTGCCACTACCTTCCTTGATACTCAAGCCCACAAGCAGCCTCTGTGGCACTGTCATGGTGACAAGCTCCCACAGCATCACAGAAAGTTGTTTCTCCTCTGTCAGGCTGGGTTACAGCTGCCCAAGGATGGGTGTTGCTGGTCTGCACCTATTATTTTGTCAGTTGCTCACTGTTGTTGACAGGACAAAAAACCTGACCTGTTCTGCAGCAAATATGTCTCCAAGAAACTCCTGCTGGAAATCAGTGTCCTCCTGCAATACCAGCTTGCAGGGCAGCTCCAACCCCACCACAACTGTCACAAGCACAGTGGTCATGAGGAAACTGAGGGTAGCTCTCCCTCCTTGCAGACTACTTGCCTCCCAGGGCCTGGGAACAATTACTCACTGACATCTTTAGAAATATGTTTTAAGGCAGTGGAAGACATGTTTAACACACATTATATCATCCTTTCCTTTTGCCTCTCTCAGGAAATTGTGTTCTATCAACATTTTCTGATTGCAGACTTTCTCACCTTTAATTGCTCTTTTTTCCTCCTGCGGACTCTCCAGTTTGTTTCTGATTTCCTAAAAGGAGACCTCATCAGTGCTGAGTACAGGACAATAATTGCCTTCTCTGCTGCAGACAGGGAACTGATCTGCTCTCAACTGTGCTAAGTACTGCTGGCATATTAGGAGTGGGAATCGGCCCCTGTGCTTTGCCACCAGCTTCATTCTCATCAGGTGTGAGCCCACAGAGGTGGAATCAGAGGAGAAACATGTGGGACAATAAAAGGGGCAGCTGTAGAGAAGGGGTGCAGTGTTTTGTGAAGTGATTAAAGGGGAGTGAGAACATTAAAATGGGAGACAGACAAGCCTGGTCTCAGAATAGGTGTGCTTGCCACAACAGAGGGCAGTGAAAAGCTGTCGTGCTTAGTACACCAGAGAGGCAGAAAGGAAAAGACAGTTAAAACCACATTCCTCATTTATAAACAGTTCTCCATTTATCAAGATCTCATACCTACCTGCTTTGGTGCTTAGGGCTTGGAGTTTGGGGGCTTTTGTTTAACATTGTTCTTTGAAGCCGCTGAATTAGTCATGGTACTGCTGCCATCCCCAACATCAATACTGAAAGGGACTCATTCTGGTGGGAGATATCTGGAATTCCACTTTGGTCATGTTGTGTTTGACAACACAAGGAGATCTCAGAAAGAAAAAACAAAATGCCTGCCTGCATGGCGAGGTACTTGGGGGGAAGCAGAATACAAAGCAACTCATTCAAAGTAGAGAGGCAGAAGAGAGTTATCATAAAAATGAAAACCCACATCTTAAAGATAATCTATGCCAACAGAGAATGGAGAGAGAGGTGAAAGTCCCATGAACATCCAGAGGAAGGAGGACAGAAGAGGACAAGACAAAGCAAAGATCAACTTGAGACACAGGTAGAGTATTCAGGAGAGGAGAGAGTCCCAGGCAGCATCAGACAATAGAAATCTTAGTGGAGATGGCAAGTGCCAGGCACTGAGCATGTTTGGATACCTAAGCACTTCTGCTGTGTGTTTCCATGTGGAAGATGAACTTCTCTAAGAAGCACTTAAGTGTTAAACCATACATTCCCTGCTCCCACAAGCAATAGACTACTAGTATCAAGATGCTCCAACTGATGTCATTAACCTCTGTCAAAAAACATTTTCTTTCCTTGGGGATGTAATCTGTGAGCAGCAAGGTTGAGGAGGGTCTAACTGAGTCCTACCTGTGAATCTCATGTACTCTTGGTTTGTGTGGGAGTCTCACAATCACGTCAGTTCCATTTTTACGGTTTCTATATCCTCTGCATGTCATGCTGTTGCTCAATAATTGTCACTGTGCAGTTTTGTCAGGAAATAATACTGTTTATTCTCTGAGAGATTTTGCATGTTCTTCTTCATATTTTATAAGCTTCCATTCTGAGTCACTAGTACCTATGGGACAAAGGCAAAGGGAATAACATGAGGAAAAAATAAAGACAGTTGCTTGACGTTACATTTACTTAGCAGAAGAAATTACTCTTGGCAATTTAAGGCTACATTCTTTATTTTGTAAACATGTTAAAAGGGTTTTTCATGGCCGCTGAGAAAAATATAAGATGATATTTTCAAACATATATCTAACTTCCCTTCTGTAACAGGGGACAGTTCAACGCCAAACAGAAAAAACAGAGGTGTTGGAAAAGCACTGTAATGACTTGAAAATATTTATACCCACTTAACCACACTAGGCCATAAACTAGCAACTATAAAGACTAATGCAGTTATAGGTGTTGTGTGACGACAAGGACTGGACAGTTTCTATGGTGTTTCAGATAAGGCTTCCCACAGTCCTGCTTTTGATAAGGTTCAGGCATGGGCAAGTAGGTAAAAACTTTCTTTGCACTCTAGGTAAAAGTGAAGCCCTCCCAGGAGGTTGCTACACCCAAACATTATGGTCTGTCTCTGAGCCATGGTCAATGTCACACACCAAACTGTGATTGAGCAGAAGTAACACAGCCGAACATCCTTGCTGAACTCCATTCTCCCTGATGTAAGCAAAAGCATGGCTTTAGTATTTATGGCATCTCTTTAAGCACTACCTCTGACTGTGACTCTTTGTGTTTCTCTTTTCTTACATGCTTCACTGGCCAGTGAGCTTCTCTTTAGCTACCACTTTTAGGACTAAACATGGTCAGGATCTCCCGCACATCTCAAATTGCTTATATTTCACTCTTAGCTTCATACAGAAGCCCCCAAACTATTTTGACTCTTGGCACTTTTTCCAGAAAAGACTCCCATCTTTGCTCAAAGACAGCACAATAGAGACACTATTTATTTCACAGCTTTTTTCCAACATAGTTAAAAACACATATACCTCTCTTCTAGCAGAAATTCCAATCTGACTTCTAACTATTAGTTCATAGAATCACAGAAGCATAGAATCACAGAATAGTTTGGGTTAGAAGGGACTTTTAAAGGTCATCTAGTCCAACCCCTCTGCAATGAGCAGGGACATCTTCAGCTACATCAAGTTGCTCAGAGCACCATCCAACCTAACCTTGAATGTTTCCAGGGATGGTGCACCTACCACCTCTCTGGGCAACCTGTTCTAATGTCCCACCACCCTCACAGTAAAGAGTTTCTTCCTTATATCTAGTCTGAATCTACCCTCTTTTTGTTTAAAATCATTACTCTCTATCCGATCACAACAGGCCCTGCTAAAAAATCTGTCCTCATCTTTCTTATAAGTCCCCTTTAGGTACCAAAAGGCTGCAATAAGGCCTCCCCGGAGCCTTCTCTTCTCAAGGCTGAACAATCCACACTC
>VYZM01000069.1:185-70761 GCA_013398915.1 Dromas ardeola | reverse complement strand
TCTCTCAGCCTGTCCTCACAGGAGAGGTGCTCCAGCCCTCTGATCATTTTTGTGGTCCTCCTCTGGACTTGCTCCAACAGGTCCATGTCTTCCTTGCACTGAGGACTCCAAAGCTGGATGCAGTACTCCAGGTGGGATGTCACCAGAGCAGAGTAGAGGGGTAGAATCACCTCCCTCAACCTACAGGCCATGCTTCTTTTGATGCAGCCCAGGGTACGGTTGGCCTTCTGGGCTGCAAGTGTACATGGCCAGCTCATGTCCAACTTTTCATTCACCAGTACCCCCAAATCCTCCTCAGCAGGCCTGCTCTCAATTCCTTTATTCCCCAGACTGTATTGATATAGGGGATTGCCCCGATGCAGGTGCAGGACCTTGCACGTGGCCTTGTTGAGCCTCATGAAGTTCACATGGGCCCACTTCTCGAGCTTGTCCAGGTCCTGCTGGATGGCATCCTGTCCCACAGGCATTTCAACTGCACCACTCAGCTTGGTGTCATTCACAAACTTGCTGAGGGTTGATTCAAACCCAGTGTCTGTGTCATTGATGAGGATCTTAAACAGTACTCATCCCAATAGGGACCCCTGAGGAACACCACTTGCCACCGATCTCCATCTGGATATTGAACTGCTGACCACTACCCTCTGGATGTGAACATCCAACCAATTCCTCATCCACCAAACAGACCACCCATCAAATCCATACCTCTCCAGTTCAGAGAGAAGGGACCTTCTCTGTTGTGGGGGACTGTGTCAAAGGCCTTACAGAAGTCCAGGTAGAGGATATTTGTAGCTCTTCCCTTGAGTTCCATTCTGGTACTGGTGCTCTAATATCACTTCAGGCAAGATGATCTGAATTAATGCTTAAAGTGACAATCCTTTTGGAAATCAGCAGTCAGAGTGAAAGGCAATTAAGTTTTGCTTCCTTTTCTGGGGGAAGGAACTATTTTATAACGAAGTAAGGTCACACTTTCTGAATGAGGTCCTGTAAAAAGCAACTCAGCAGAGCTCAGCCTTTCTAAAATTCATACCTGCAGCTAATTCAAACATATTCAAACACCGCAACAATGGAAAGGCCCAATTTCTGCATTTCAAGACAGTTTTGCCTCTCTCTCCCTACCTGACTCCCACACCATTATCTCTTTTCTGCAGTATTTCCTGTGCTCATGGACAAATGTTGTATTCCTGTGTTGAACTCTCAGCCTCACATTTCTAGTCTTCATTTCTCAATTGCATATATCTCCAAAGACAACATTAGATCCACCTGCTGTGGCATCAACTGCATGTTCGTATTTCAGCCGTTTTATCCATTCTGATCCCCAAATTACTTTCCAGGCTGCAATCCCACACTCTGCAGATCACGCCACCATTCCATGTCCATACATGCACAGCCTTCCACTGAGCAGTACCAACCCATTTGTCTTCAAATGACTTGCTGAATAATGCTGATTGCTCCTTTTGCACAGCAGTTTTTCCCCCCTGGTTTTGCAGCCATTGTGCCTCACATTGAGTTGACTGTATTTTCAGTGAGTTTGTATTTTCCTTCAGGTATTAGGAAAGATACAGAATAGGCTCAATAGCAAATTTTATAGAACACATTGAAACAACCCGTATTTATAATAACTTCCCTTAGAAACCAGTTGTGTCAGCTAGCCAGTTCTTAGTGCCTACACATTTCAGTGTCGAATAGCACATTTTACTGTATCAGAAAGATAATGGTATAAGATTAAAATCATTACAAAGAATCTTATACCTCCATAGCTGCCTTCATAAACCAAGTTTATAATCTGAAGGAATGACATAAATTCTGTTTGACATGTCCTATTTTGCATAAAACTCTGTTGACTGACATTAATTATATTCCTGCCGTTTATTTCTCTACTAATTGAATCCTGTATCAATTTTTCCATTATTTTCCTCAGGAATGATGTCAGGTCAAGTGGTCTATAATTTTCTGGGTCATCTTGTTTACCTACTAATAGCCAGCTTCCAATCTTCAGATATTTCATCGGTGTTCCAACTATTTTAATAGAATTTCTTTATGCTATCAATAAAATATTTTCTTTTTCAATGAGGGAGGGGAGTTGCTTCTTTCTTTCTTTTGAGATCATGGGAGCAAATTACTTAGACTGCTGATTGAAAATCCCAGTTGATTTATCCTTGGTTTCCAATAGAGTAGGCAGCAATTCATGCTGCGTCTTCCAAGCACAGAAGATAGAAATAACTGGAATACTTTTAGCTCTCCTGGGTTATCAACATCTTTACCACTCCCATGTAGGAACTTACTGGCCTTATAGGCCCCAAACTGCCTTGGTCCAGCTAAGCATGAAGTTTGTTCTGATGACCCTGGTCTTCCTCATAAACTTTTTTATCCCTCAAAATAACGCACTTACACAGTGTTGCCTATCTTCCTCCCTATCCCATACATTTTTTATCTTCTGTTTTATCTTCATCTGTAGCCCTCACTCATTGCCATTAAGAAAGACTCTTACACAAACTATCCTGGATTCCTAGCTTTGAGGGTCAGCAAACATCTTTTACTGAGATGACAACACACAGTCATTAACAGCTCTCTCCCCACTCTTGTGCTGATCTTCATCCTGGGATGGTTCTTAAAATATGCTTTGCTCTTTCCCCTCTTATGCACTAGCAAGAATACACTTTCCATGTGGAATTATTGCCTGTGCTTTTCTCCGTTTTTCTCCCCTCAGTCCATAAAAAGACACACTCTCCTCTGACACACACCCAGCTGCAGTACCCTCTCCCTTATGCCTGTTCTGGCATTTCCTTGCTGTGTCGTCTTCTCCATTCACAGACTCAATATCAGCCCTACATGTGATTTCAGACTCTCGCTCACCCTTTCTGTTGTTTCATGCACACTCTCTGCCACCCCACAGAGATACTGTGACACAGGGAGACATTATTTTTACATGCAGCAAATCCCAAGAATGGTGTGCTCCTCCGTGCATCTCCCAGAAAACAATAATGCTGGCAACCTAGTGTCTTTGCAAGCACCTCACAGCTGATGTGGAAGAGCTGTTCCAAAAGTGTCTTTGATGAAGCAAAAGATGGCTCAACTTAATTTTACTGGCATTGATGTTATTGCTCTGTGAAGTGAATGAAAATTACTTTAGGAGCTTTCTGTGTTTTCCCAAAGTTTAAGAATGAGGTGTGGAATATTGCTGTTTCAGAAAAAGGAGGTTTGTGAGACACTGTGCAAGAACATGACAAATGGCACCTAAAGATAGTCTGTGAGGATATAAATATCACATTTGGAGGCTTTTTCTTTAAATGATTCCCAACATTGACTTACAGATATATCTCCCAAGGCTTTGATTGCTGCTGTGGAGACACATTTTGGTGATGAAACCAGTATAAAAAATGTATGCATAATTTTTAAATCTAGATTTTAAACTTCCTAGTATAGAAAATTCATGTTCTCAGAGGATTCTGCATTGAGCCTTATGACTTGCTTGATGAAACTCATCTGAACCTTGGCTGACTTTGAGCTTGGCTTTCAGTTCTGTAAGGACTATGGAGACGTTTCATGAAAGTTCATGCCCAAGTACATAATGAAAGGACCCTGGCACATCAGGTTTTTTGAGACATCATGTAAGTAATTAAAAATCATAACCATTTCTTGCTGCTTTTCTAGGAAATTACCAACCTTCCATCAGCTTTGGCTCACCACTGAAATTCACAGTCCCAAGATCCCATTCCTAGGAAGTGGGTTTTACTAACTTCTTATCTCTGGACCTACTCGTCTTTGCATACATGAGACTTCCTTGTTCTGGTAAGAGTCTACTGTGATTAATATCTCAGTGCAGCTCTTACAGACTTTGCATGGTAGGGGGATAGAAAGGTAGTTTATGCAGAGTAAAGCCTAGGGGGAAGTGGTTCAGACCACCACACAGACTCTGTTCAAGTGCCTCAAGGAACTAGCCTGTTGTGTTGGTTGATACTTTGAAAGCCTGTTCTCTCAATGCCTTAATCCTTCTGTTAAGAAAAAGTGATACTTCTGCTTCCAAAGGGAAGAGTATAAACTGTCATGCTCCGTTAGAGACATGCAAGGTCACCACTACTGACTGATGTGGCATCTCCATTACAGGCCTGTGTCAGGAAAAAATCAGGGACCCTGTCTTCAGCAAGAGCCCAAAGAGTTTCAGCTGGGACCACCAGAGCACATAGAGCTGCAACATGGATGGCAGCAAAATTATAACCCTGGCAGTGACTTGCAAATGCATACTGCAGTATTTAATCATCTGAGATTATATCTGAAGCTTGTCCTAAAAGGTGACATTCATCTCCACACAAACCACGTTCCCAGAGTTTACACAGCACTTGCAGGACCTGTGACTTAGATGATGGCGGTGCCTTGCGTTGGATTACCACACAGTGATGGCTGACCTGCTTGGGCTGAGACAGCTGTAGAAATAGACACAGATTTACTGTGCCAGTGATCCTCTTGCCCTAAGGAGACCTTCTCAGCAAATCTTAATTATCTCGGGTGTATGCTGTGCCAACATGATCGCTTCTCTTCCAGAAGCCAAGGGATCTCTCACCACACACAGGGATGAGCAGTGTGCTGCCTGCAGATGACCTCCTTTGGAGACCTCTGTGCATGGCAACACTGCACGGCCTGCACTTATCATCAGGCTTCATCTGGAGGGTTTCAGCAGAAACCAAATGATGTGAAGGGCAGACCCCAGTGTTAGAGGATAACAGGTCTTCTATCAATAAATACACCTGTCAGATGGCATTTCTGACTTCCTTGCTAATAGCTCAGGAATGCACATCCTGGTCTGGAAAAGGGGGAAGAAATTGCAAAGATCACAGAATCACAGAATGGTAGGGCTGGAAGGGACCTCTGGAGATCATCTAGTCCAACCCCCCTGCCAGAGCAGGGTCACCTAGAGCAGGTTGCACAGGAACGCGTCCAGGCGGGTTTTGAATGTCTCCAGAGACGGAGACTCCACCACCTCTCTGGGCAGCCTGTGCCAGGGCTCTGCCACCCTCAAAGTAAAGAAGTTCCTCCTCATGTTTAGTTGGAACTTCCTATGCTCAAGTTTGTGCCCATTACCTCTTGTCCTGTTGCTGGGCACCATTGGAAAGAGCCTGGCCCCATCCTCCTGACACCCACCCTTTAAGTATTTATAAGTGTTAATAAGATCCCCCCTCAGTTGTCTTTTTTCCAGACTGAAGAGACACAAATCCTTCAGCCTTTCTTCATAAGAGAGGTGTTCCAGTCCCCTAATCATCTTGGTAGCCCTATGCTGCACCCTCTCCAGCAGTTCCCTGTCCTTCTTGAGCTGGGGAGCCCAGAACTGGACACAGTACTCGAGGTGTGGCCTCACCAAGGCAGAGTAGAGGGGGAGGATGACCTCCCTCGACCTGCTGGCCACACTCTTCTTGATGCACCCCAGGATGCCATTGGCCTTCTTGGCCACAAGGGCACATTGCTGGCTCATGGTCATCCTGTTGTCCACCAGGACTCCCAGGTCTCTTTCCACCGAGCTGCTCTCCATCAGGTCAGCCCCCAACCTGTACTGGTGCATGGGGTTATTCCTCCCCAGGTGCAGCACCCTACACTTGCCCTTATTGAATTTCGTAAGGTTTCTCTCCGCCCAACTCTCCAGCCTGTCCAGGTCTCTCTGTATGGCGGCACAGCCTTCTGGTGTGTCAGCCACCCCTCCCAGCTTTGTGTCATCAGCAAACTTGCTGAGGGTGCTCTCTATCCCCTCATCCAGGTCACTGATGAATATATTGAACAGGACTGGACCCAGTACTGATCCCTGGGGAACACCACTCGTCACTGATCTCCAACTAGACTCTGTGCCCCTAATCACGACCCTCTGAGCTCTGTCTTTCAACCAGTTTTCTATCCACCTTACTGTCCTTTCATGTAACCCACTCTTCCTAAGCTTCCCTATGAGGATGCTGTGGGAGATGGTTAAGAGATGGAGACGGCAATCCTGGTTAAGTGTTTGTAAAAGGCAAGTGCAAGTACCAAAAGGCTCTGGGAGTGCTGCAGAACAAGTAGTGAAGCTCCCTTCTGTCAGTGGAGTCATCCTGTGGTAAATCCAGCCCCAAAACCTCAGGCACATCTCCAGGATTCAGTCTGTTTGGAGACTTCCACAGAGTCTCAGATCCCTTTTTCTCTGATTACAAAAACCTCTTCAGCAAAAATCCCTCAGGTAATTTTTCAAATAAATGTCATTCTGGTTAGATCCTGTGGCAGAAATGGAGTGAAAAAAAAAGATCCCACCCCTAGCAGTTCTCAGCTTCATTTTAGCTGAAAAGCTGTTATATCTCAGCTTTTCTCGCTGGCTAGCTGCTATTTCTAACCTGTCCAGTGCTGCATTATGTCAAAGGCCATTATTTATTCAGAACTACAGGGTGAGATAAGCATCCCAGTTCTGTGACAGGGATCAATAGGTGCCTTCTCTATAATGGTAGCAACTTTTTTTTTCCTTTTTTCAGGCCTCATTTCTGAGCACTTAGAGAATCATTTCTAATGCTGCGCCATTAGGGATTGTTAAAAACATCAAAGCACTACTAAATGATCTATTAAAAAACATTATTGGTGCAATTGCTATTATGCTAATCTATGTATGATCTTGTTATTTTACATAGTCACAAACTCCCAAAGCTAAAGAAAGCTAACTGCATTAAGACAAGGAAAACAGAGTTTCATGCAAAATTAGTTACCTGTTAGTATAGATAGTTTTATTTTCTTTCTTTATCATAACTTTGCAGGCCAGTGGCTTCTTTCTCTTAGACGCTTCTCGGAAACAAGAAAACGAGATGAAATATGGTCAATTATACGCAGCTGCAGATCTCAGTTTCCCCTTGAAAAGAGCAACCACCACAAAAATTGCTCCATACAAAACAGCCACCTTGTTCCTTGGCCAAGTAAAGCAAAACATCTACAACTACTACTATTATTTCTACTACTCCTAATACTACTATTAATCTAATAAGAAGTGCCTTACGCTGGTGGAATCAGACAAGAGACGGTAAAGTGCAGTTTATTTGGGAAAAACAAAACAAACTCCACAAAAGAAGACCAAAGGGACAGGGACAAATCACACATTTTTGGAACCTGGTGAAATACTGAACCCAGTCAAGCCCTGGGAAAACCAAGGGCATCATTGTATCTCCTTGAAAATCATAAGGGGTCCCAAAAATGAGCGGACAAGCTCAGAAGTCAGAACAGCACCTGCTACACAAAAGCACAGGTATATACTTTTACTATCCTTTCTTTAAGGAGAATAACAGAAAGAAAACAACGTAAAAAAAGCAATTGCATCAGATTAAGTTCTGTATTAAATGGAGAGAAAAGATGGTCAACACAAAGGCAAGGGAGTAAGCGTTTACCCTCTGCTAATCAAATACTTTCTATTCGGTATTTTCCAGTTCAATATATATTAAAAATCCCTACGAAACACACAATAATAAGGATGAATTTTTTAGTGGCAGGGGTATAGAGACACTCCAGAGGAAGCTCAGGCTGCTATCTATGCTCACAAGAGACTGCCAATAAATATTGTGAAGGCAGAAAATCCAGAGTACACTATTTCTCTTGTACAGGGCGGAGCTGGCAGCAGAACCTAGGAATAAGGCAGCAAATAAGAGAGGCTTCAAGCCAGTGTCTGCTTTTCTTTGGGTCTGGGAAAGGACTCTGCATGTAACTGAGAATGAATCAAAACTGCCCAGTCATTACTGCTCCCATGGTATATGAACATGCAAGCCAAAGAGGGCAACAGTTGTTTTGTCTCCAATACATAATAAAAATAAGGAGAAACACGAACGTGAACATGCATGAGATGGCACTTTGAGGGGGTGGGAGGAGGAGGAGGGAACTAGGCACTGATTTGTGTTAGAAAGTTGCCTGTAGCATTGCTCAGACAGTGAGAAGATTGGTTCCCCTGGGAACTCCATTCAGAAAGGACCAAGACAGAGGGACAATATCCTACACTGTGCAATAGCAAAACCAACTAGAACTGCTCTCAGGAGAAAAAGAAGAAAAACAGGTTTGCTCTCAAGAAAACAAACAAACATACAAAAACACAGGTTCTTCCAGAACTGAAAAGCTTTCCAGATTAAAAAGAGACAATACATGTCGCTGGGGAAACCCACGCATCCCGAGGCGCCCGTATGCAGCTCTTGCCCAGGAAACAGGGGCACGCACTCACAGCTTTGCCAGCAGGGTGCAGGACAGCTGGTCTTCATGAGCAGCAACCCAAAGCAATGTCACTGACCTGGGAGGGACACTGACGTTAGACAGACATGTGAGACTGTTGCCTGGTCTTTCATGACAGCTTGCAGGGACACATGGATCTCCCCACCACAGGGATCCCAAACCTACGATCTCCCTACTGCCCCTCCACAACTCTTCCTCTCCAAACTGAAGGACAGCAGGGAGAAATACAGAGACTGTTTCCTTCCTGGCCCCGGAGCAGCAGCCCGGTCCTGGCTCACTACAAATATATAAATGATGACACTAAGCTGAGTGGTGCGGTCGACAGGCCAGAGCGACGGGATGCCATCCAGAGGGACCTGGATGAGCTAGAGAGGTGGGCCTGAGCAAACGTTATGAAGTTCAACAAGGCCAAATGCAAGGTCCTACACTTGGGTTGCGACAACCCTGGTTATCAATACAGGCTGGGGGATGAAGTGATACAGAGCAGCCCTGTGGAAAAGGACTTGGGGGTACTCGTGGATGAAAAGCTGGACATGAGCCAACGATGTGTGCTTGCAGCCCAGAAGGCCAATCGCACCCTGGGCTGCATCAAAAGAACTGTGGCCAGCCGATCCAGAGAGGTGATTCTCCCCCTCTCCTCTGCTCTCGTGAGGCCCCACCTGGAGTACTGTGTCCAGCTCTGGAGCCCTCAGCACAAGAAGGACATGGGCCTGTTGGAGCGGGTCCATCAGAGGGCCACGAAGATGATCCGAGGGCTGGAGCACCTCTCCTATGAAGACAGGCTGAGAGAGTTGGGGTTGTTCAGCCTGGAGAAGAGAAGGCTCCGGGGAGACCTTACAGTGGCCGTCCAGTACCTGAAGGGGGCCTACAAGAAAGCTGTGGAGGGGCTGTTTGCAAGGGCATGTAGTGGTAGGACAAGGGGTAATGGTTTTAAACCAGAGCAGGGCAGGTTTCGATTAGACATTAGGAAGAAGTTCTTTACAATGCGGGTGGTGAGACACTGGCACATGTTGCCCAGAGAGGTGGTGGAGGCCCCATCCCTGGAGACATTCAAGGCCAGGCTTGATGAGGCTCTGAGCAACCTGATCTAGCTGAAGATGTCCCTGCTTACTGCAGGGGAGTTGGACTAGATGACCTTTAAATGTCCCTTCCAACCCAACACATTCTATGATTCTGTGATTCTAAATACCTGTGCTGTCATCTATCAGTCTGGGATTAAGGCTGCAAAAAGACAGTTTAATTGAGAATTAAAGGCTGAGGTAACTATCACTATTACCTGGGATGCAACCTGTGATCCCTTAACTAAAGGAAGAGTTACTGTCAGGTGTTTACAGGAGGTAGTTGTTATAGGTCAGACTTAACCTTTGCTTTACCTGTTTCTCAGCACTTAGCAACAACATTCCATTAGTGTATTTTGGTATTTAATTGCAGAACTTATTCTATTTCTGTACTAATTATACTATATTTTGTACTAATTTATCTTACAATGAAATGCAATCATTTTCTGTAATATTCCTCCCACTACTTAACCTACTTAACAAATTTCAACTGCCTGCAACATAATGCATATAATATTGATTTTAATTTCAAAAGCAGTGAAAGAATTTTTATTCTTCGCATTTTTATTGCGGACATTTTAGATATTTTTCACATACTGGAAATCAATAATGTATGGTCAGAGTTCAAATACAAAGCTATGATCCTCCAGACTGAGCAGTTTTGCTTTTAAATTCTTAAAATCTAATATCAAGGGAGATAATCAGTTTAAAAAAAAGAAATACAGAAAGAGAGAGTCTTTTGTTTGTAATGTGTTATTCGATCCAAATCTCCATTTAAAAAATTAATTGGCCAGGTGCAGCACATATTCTTAAGCATTAGAAAACACTGAATATTTGGCTGCTTAATGCTTAAGAATATATACTGCACCTGTAATATGCAGGTTTTTAGAGGATAAAAAATTGAAGTGCTTTACTTCCTACAGTTGAGGATAAATATTGCAGTACTCTATAGCTGAAATATAGGAGCCAACATTGGAATTGTAATAGCATATAGTAGGTTGAATAGGGAATAGGATCTACCATGACAGATGTAATACACACTCACAGATTTCTGCAACAAATGTATGGAACAGACAGAAGGTGAGAAGAAAAAAAGAACATCTGCTGACTGTCAGTAAAGTCAAGTAAAATGTTTAGGTTGCTGAAGACCCTAACCTGTATATAGTCTACTAAAAAACATTAGAAATACAGTACCTGTGTCCCTGTGTGGAACCAGGCTGGAGTACAAGGCAAAAGAGCCAGGAAAAATATTTTGCAGTCTTGATCTGCATACCTGTGTACTTGTCACTCATGCACTTGCTATGCACAAAGCTGCTTTTAGCAGAAGTGCTCAGTTCAGCCCCACTCCTGATTCTTTTTCTATTTGAATTAAATAAGCATCCTAAGAAAGGACAGGACAATGCATCCTTCCCCTGCCTTCAAAGAAGGAAGGACATGCAACCTCTAGCTATAAGTGTGGGAAACACCCAGCTGATGCATTTTTCTACAAGTGACACCTACCAGCATCTTGCCTTGTGCAATAATTTAGGTTAATATCCTTGGGCATATACAAAGGGCTCAGAAAACCACAAAAAAAATGTCATCTGGATCACCGGTAGGTTTTTCAGCCCACGGCTGAGATGAGGTTTCTTATTGTGGACTCTCTGCCTGCCTCTGAAAAAACAGAGCAGAGCCCCTCAGAAATGTTCCTCTGCTGGACTTAGTGATTTTAGTTTTAAATGTGGTCTGACAAAAAGAATTCTGGACCTGCACTTGGGAATGTTTTCAGAAGGTTTTGCTTGTTTAATGAGCACAACGCTTCAGCCAAGGGAGTTAGTACTTGTTTTATGGTGGTGTTTTTCCCACTTCTTAAGGCTTTCCAATTGCACGCTTTCCTTGCTTACTGCTGAAGGGAGAGCTCCCTGCTCTGCCTGCCAGTGAAAGGAGCCCCCAGATGGGAAAACAAGACACAGGATTGTCACAGGTGAACAGGGAAAAGGCTGGGCACAGGGCGCGTTGTCTGTCACGCAGGGAGTTCAATTTGGCAGCCTGATCTGATAGTTTAAGTAGACTCCCAAGCCCAGCTGGATGTCCTCTGAGAGTGGCCTACAAGTGGCCACCTTACTATTGCTGGCTTTGTCACATTCAGAAATAAATACTATTTAGTGCTCAGCCAGGATTATCGTATTTCTTTTCTTGCCAACTGGGGAAGAAAAGGAAAGTCAGGGTGTCATCTTCACTCTAAACCTGACCAGTTTCACCACAGATGTGGTGACTTTTCACATTGCAGACACACAGAAAATGAGAATCCTTAGCAATGGCCCGAGAAGAGCTGGATGCTCTCTAGGGTCCAGCTAGGCAGGGTCTGCTCTCTCCCTGCTGACAAGGCAGAAAATCCCTATGCAGGATCATGCCTCTTCTTCTGACAGATGCCATTTACTGAACAGGAAGACGCAGAAATCTCACAAAAAGGGCCAGCAGGTCAAACCCAAGTGGGAGCTAAAGTTTTGAAAGCAGTAGGGTTTGCTGCATCAGGTTCTTTGGATGGACTGTCTGGAGATGAGCTTGTATCCTGATGATTGGAGCTGAAGCCTAAAGTATTGGCACGGCAATCCTTTTAACAGTACCAGGATAAACCCCAACCGAGAGCAGTAACATGAGGAGGTTACCTGCTGTGCGTGACGTGGAGTAATGCATCCCAGCCACCCACTAACCCCTACAAAAGCACAGGCATTTCTTAGAGCTCGCAGTGCCCTCAGCAGCACCAGTTCCTGAAGTCTGTGCAGTGGAAAGGAAACCTCAGCGCTTTATGTTAGTAAAGCAAAGGGAGGAAAAACAGAGTAGTGTGAGAGCTTAGGAGCAAAATCCCCTTCCCCTCCAGCCCCAAGCCCATGACTTTTAACAGAGTCTTACAAATCTGGAGAGACACAGCCATGATTTTTGAACAGTAAGGATGTGTAACTCATAACCTTCTTCCCCCCGCAGTCTCAGAATAGGGGGCCAAAAACCTGAATAAGTGATTATTGACTCATTAGGATGTATCCCTATAGGCCTGTTTTCTCATTTTTCTCTAAAGTTTCCAGTTTTTGCTCATGACTGCTCTACAGTTTACTTGGCATTCTGTAAAAAAATTATCTCTTTCACCAAAAGCTATCAAGAAGGAGCTTCTAGCAATGAGGATTTAGCAACTAATTATATGACCAGCATCCAAAGGCTTTCACAAAATCAGGCTAATACTCTCTTATATTTTCTTTTTGCAAATCCTCACCTTGATTCTAATTTATTTCTTCAACAATGTTTTTATTAGCTCTGTGTTTGCCTTCCTACAGCCAAACGATAAAAACTACAATCCTACAAGCACATAGCATAGGCTGATTTCTAATAAAGTATGTCTTTACTGAGACCAATTAACTCATTTCAGTTAATCATTAGATAAGTGAGCCTTACTCACTTTATCACTCAAAAAGATCGTAAAACAATTTGTGTTCAAGTGGTCGGGGAGGATTTCATTTTTAGAGATGTGTAGGTTTTTGTGTAACAAACAAAGAAATGAATCCTATGTAGAATCTTATTAAGTGCCTTGAACTTTTTTTCCAACAAATCACGTAGTTACTGCAAGTTTATTGTGCACTATATTTGATGAAAACTAGGCTTTGGTGAATAATACCATCATGGCAGACATTTTTTCCTAGTATGTTTCAGAAAGCTCGCAGCTGTATGAAAACAAAGCCTGCCTAATTGGAAGAGTTCATGTAACAGCAGTGAAAGCCTTTCTCAAGTGCCTGAACCACACACTGACAGTGAGAGAAGAAAAACTGCATTTCCCCTGCAAGGCTTTGCAGTCCCACCGAGGGGCTGGTTCCTAAGGGGCTGCTATACAGCATGCAGCCGCCTGAGACTTCATAAGGCAGCTCTCCAGCAGGCAGGGAATTGTGTCCCCAGTGCCCACAGGGAACCAGCAGCACAGCCCAAGCCTGGCCCACCCTCCCTCTGCACGAAGGCATCTGCACCACCACCACCCCCCTCACCTGCCACATCCCACATGGGAGAGACACCAGCCCCTTCCCTCTCCTGCAACCCTCCTCCCATCCACCTGCCCTCTGGAACAGCTGAGTTGCTCAGGCAGGGTCGTTAATAAAGCCAGCTGAAAATTACTGTTGGGTGGGAATCTTTAAAGCTTGGGGTTTAATAGTTCCATTATTTATGTTTTCTTTAATTGAAAACTCCAAATCTTAAATACATTAGTAAAATGTCAGTGGAAACCATTCCTGTGAAGGGCTTCAGTCCTTCCTTGACATTTTTAGTATTCAAAACTAGAGTATTTTTAAAGTATTTTATCTTTTTTTTTGAACAAAAACTGCTTACCCAACATTGGAAGGGACTTCTGTTTCATAAGAAATGAGGATACCATGGCAACCATAATAGTTGTTTGCATTTTGGATAAGAAACCAATTTTCCACTGAACGTAGCAAGTCCTGGTGGAGGGTTTTCACCTCATTTTGAACCAGAAAAGCCTTCCTACCTAGGGCCACATGAAGCACATACTGCACATTTAATCATGTCTCCCAGCCAACTAGATGGACGAATAACCATCATAACTGGAGAACAGTAAAACTTAAACAAGAATGTGTGGGATTTCTTTGCCCCCTGGATGTTGGAGGATGAAAGAGTGAGGTGCCTAATAAACTATAGCTGTTACTCAGCCTCTTCTCTAAACGGCAGTCGCTTCTCATGTTTTGTATTATGAATGGAAAATAATAAAATAGGGCTTGCTGTATTCAACTGCTGGGTGGTATTTATTTATAGCTCTACTGGGGATAGTGTGACTGGCTAGGCAATGCAGTATTAATCATCTTTCCAGAGAGAAGCAGGAAAGTATTCTCTGAATAAGAATTAGGTATTAAGAACCGTATTGTATCTATTTGAGAAAGTCATACACCGGGCAGCGTGGAGCAGGGGGAGGACTGTGCCCAGCACATCCTAGAGGGAGCGCGTGCTGCAGTGGAGGATACAGCACACTCCTCTCGGCCAGCCAGCTCTGCAGGGTGTTGCAGAGGGCACAGCAGTGCACGAAGAACTGAGCATTGCTGTCTTCCCATTCCCTGCTTTCCTCTGCTGGAAACGGCCACAGAGCAAAGCCAAAGCAGCATCCCTGCCTTCCAGAAAACAGAGACCCCTGCTCCACAGAAGCCCAGGTGTGGTGTTGGCAGAGGGGCTGGTGTTGCGTGGTCACTTGGGGCTACAAGACCTTACAGCTATGAAATGGGAGCTAAAACACTGAATAAAAAAAAAAGTAAAAAGGGTCTCAAAGCACTAGGAACTCTGCAGCACAAAGAAACCCCACAACAAAACAGAAAAGAAGTCATCACATAAACTTAAACAGAAAAACGACCAGCCCAGACACAACTAAAACTGACAAGACCTGGCCAGGGGAAAGTAGCAGGTCAAACTGCAGCAGAGGGAGTCCGGTGCGGTGCAGCCACAAAACCCAGGGCGAGAAAAAAAAAGAGAGCAATGCAGCAGCGATGACTGAAACCAGGTGCAGGAAGCAGTGACAGCCAGAAGGTGAGGCGCAGCCAGAGCAGGGAGAGAAAAAGGCCACAGCTCCACCAGGAAACCTGGCCCCTCCTGAAAGCAGGGATGCTGCCTGGGGCTGGTGGCTCTACACAGCTCTGCAAGGATGGGCACACCGGGGTACTAAGAAACTTTGAAAACCACAGGGCGTGATATTCCAGCAGCACCTGGCTGTGTTACATGATGTCCGCTAACACTGCAAGAATGCCCTTATTACCACTACAGGCTGAGCAAAGTAGCGGGACTAAAGGGAGAGGGTGGAAATGGAGGTAGGGCACAAACCACAGATCAGAATTACAGCGTTCGATATCCTATTTCCTGACCATTGTCCCTGTAAATGCAAGTGCTAGTATTTAGCTGCCAAAATGTTAATTAAGCTGACTAACTTTCAAACTCTGCAAGAGCACATTTTGGGCTGGTATTTCTTTGAAGTGAGTATATTTTCAGGCTACCTTTTCATCACAGTATCTCAGCACTACTGAAAGGAACGCCCATTGTGTGTGTTTCATTTTTCTTTAGGAACTACAAAGCAAATAGGGTGCTAGCTGAGTGCATCTCCACAAAGTAAACCAGCATTACATCTCAGCTCTTCCTCACATCAAGCCAGCCCCAGTGCCAGATTTCCAGAAACAGATACTGCTCACTCTCCCACAAGATATTCCCCTGTGCAAAAACAGAATTATGATTTAACCAGTATTATATACTCACAGTGGAGTGAGACATGCCTGGAATACAAAGAGATGGCAGATGCCACCTCCACGGAAGCCAGAAGGAGGAACACATAGGGCTTACACGTTAACACTGCACACAGGCATGGCTCCTTTAAACGTCCTGGGTGAAATACTGTGCGCAGAAATACAGAGCAGGCACTGGACCTCTCAGTCACTGTTTTGCACCACTATAGCTATAGGAACTAGTTTACACTGGCACAAAAGTGCTGATGTACAAATATCTGATAGGCAGACTCTGTGAGTGTGACGATCTGTAACCTACAGTCCCAAAATTTTGCAGGTGAACAGTACTTGTTATAGAAGCGGGGCTGTGTTCTTACTTGGTCAAATGGGCTTATAGTGTGAATACCCAGGCCATCAATTTGAAATGAAATCCAAAGAAGAGAGAGTTCAAAGAACAGAGATGGGTTACAACATGCTCACAGACAGGCTGAGTCAGTAATGAGGGCACTGAGAAAGGGGAGAGGTCACCAGAGAGGTGTCCCTGCAACTTTCACACCATATGAACCAGATTATAATTGCACACCACAGGCTCCTCACTCCTGCTGTATGGAGCTATGTGTCTCAGCTCTGCAGCTGGGAGGTTTGAAGGAAGACATGGGAACAGTGCCCAGCAGCTTTAGGCTCCGGACCTACTTGGGGTCCCTCTGAGAGCTTCAACCCAAGTAACTCATTAGTAGAGAGGGAAGCTGAGGACCAAGTCTACCTGGTCAGGCCTCCAACTCCATGAGTGTCCAGCCCTGGTTTCTTAATCTGATATTTAATCTTGATCAACAGATCCTAGGGCACCCTTCTGTCAAGCCTTCAAAATCTGCAGCTCTGCCCGACTCCCCGTGCTACACACACGGCTTTCCTCTTAGCTCCCACCCCAGCAGCTACAGTAGCGTGTCTGCAGAAAATGCAGCATAAGCCTGAAGCCCAAAATCCCTCTGTCAAATCCTTACCTCATTTACCAAGTGCTGGCCTACCTTGTCTCCCTCCCTGTCCTCACCCCTACTATTACAGGAGACTGCAGTTTCACCGCAGGCCTGCCACCCATCATTGCCCTTGAGAGCCAGTGCCACCCATGGTTCATGCCTCCCTGTGCACAGCTGGAAAGTCAGGTAAACTCTTCTCTCACCTCAGACACCAGCTCAAAGCCACAGTGTGGCCAGGAGCCTAAAGAAGGGCTCAATTTTTAAAGGCAAATTATGGGATAGTGTACCTGCAAAGCTGTTCAGAATCTCCCCTCTAGGACCATGATGCAGGCTGGAGACCCTCTGGTGTCCCCTACACTGCTGATGAAGGTCTTCACTGGGGTTAATGAATGCCAGCAAAGAACCAGGCCCCAAATGTTAGGCTTGATTGGCAAGTGAGCATGAAACGAGCGGAAAGGGAGAGCCAACGGAAGGATACAAGCAATAGGAATATAATTATGCAGTGATTCATCTTGGGCATGCTTGCACACTGGGAGGAGGGGGGCAGGAAAACAGGGGGAACTGAGCCTTTTCTTTTTCTGTTTTGTTTTTTTTGACAGGATTGGAATACTGCAGAAGATAATTTAGAGGACTGATTCAAAGGAGACATAGGTGGATATACTGCGGGGATCAAGGAAAGTGAAACAACCCTTTGATTCTGTATGAGCGATACAGACTGTGCTTCTACAGTGCGCAGTGAACGCATTACTGAGATCACAGATTAAGGGGGTTAGCAGGCATTTACAAGTCTATCCTGAGCAGCTGCTTCTCTCTCTTTGTAGCATTAACCTTCATGAAACATAGAAGCATTCACCAACCTGAAGGAAAAACTGTGGGATGAGAATTTTCATAGGCAGCCCACCAGTAGCCTATAAATATATTTGAGTAGTGGCAGAGGCAGATTTTAAGCACATACAAAAGATTGCATTTGGGAGATCTTTAAAGCACTGCAGAGCAGGTGAACTGCTTTGAAACCTTAAATTGTCATTTTGAATAAAATGCTCATACCTACTGTATTTGTCAAGATAAATTACAGGCAGTTGTTACTGGCAGCTGGGGAAAATGATACAGAGAATATTCCCTGTGAACTGTGTGTGATCGGCCCAGTGAAGTATGAGTGATCCGGAATCAGGAGCAGTGTGGTTATTCTACGATTCCATCACTCAGCTCCAGCAACAGGACTGCCAGTGAGCAAAGCAGCAGATTCGCCTTCTGTCCAAGAATCCTAAGCTCACTTATCTGGTCATCCCTCTCTCATGGCCTCCTCCTCCGCCCAGTGCAGATCCCCCTCAAGATCTTGCAAGGGACAGAGAGATGCCCTCAAAACAACAGCTTTACCCCTTCAGTTCCATCCAGCAGAGCCATACCATACACTGAGGGAAGCCACACTGACAAACACGTTGTCAGCCCTGCACAGGCATTCACCAGGATGGATGGGGGTCTTCACGTCTGTACAGGTGGCCTAAGACTACAGCCCCTTTTCAGAAAATGCAGCTAAAATTTACATCCAGGTCTGGAACCACTCACATGTCGGCTAGTTGCCTAATGCATGGCTCTTGTATTTTTAAGCCTTCTAAAAAACAATCATGGTGAATAGATGGTAAATGAATAAAGGTTGATTTTTTTATGCCTGTGCCAAATTAATTATAAATGAGCAGCAAAATAAATCCAAAGGGCTATCATCCCATCTACCAATCAATAAGTTGAAAGTATAAATATACTAGAATGATATAAAGTGCCTGTGGCACACACACAAACCCAGCGAGCTAAAAGAGGAAGGAAAACATTTCCAGTCTTCATCTGGAGAGATGCCACAGATTTCATCAGGCTAAGCTGAAGGGGAAGAGTTTTTGTAACTACATGATTTTTACAGACAGAGCCCCCTGTCTTCTGTTTTGTCAGCAATCTACCTAGGGAGAAGTATTTTCTCATAGCCACTAAGCAACATTGCTATTTGTGTGTATGCACACATACATCAAAACTAATAACCCAAGCAGTCTTAATGACTTCAGCAAGGGCAGGAGGCTTATCTTCAAATACATAGTAAAGTGTTTGCTTGGATAAAAGCCTAACTTAACAGAGACAGCCCAAAGATGAGTTGTTGCATACATCAGTTTACAGCAAAATCCCAATGCAAGGTGGTTAAAAAGGTTTATGCAGAAAGAGACAGCCAGGTAAACATCTTTTGCACAGTGATACAGCAAAAGCTGCAGTCTGCAAACAAATTTTGTGTCTCGTAATCGAGTACAAGAAACATTTGAGAGGTGTGAAAGAAATGGTACGAGGACAGCAACACTATTCCTGCTCAGTACCAAACAACCACACTTCTCTCTTGGTAGAAAAGAATGTCAGATCAGGAACAATCTCTGACTGTTGCAGAAGCAACCCCTGTGGCACCCAGAGTTGACTTCACCTCCTTCTGAAATGACCGGGCAGCTCTCAACTGCACTCCCATGTTCAGGTCAGTGCAACTGCCAAACTCCCCACAGAGCCCATGCTGCTCAGGTCGATCTCTTTGAGACCCAGTGGCTGGCAGTGGCTCATAAAATCTTCTGACAAATTTACCACCGTCCTTGTTTCCCAGGTGGAAACAACCAGCAGAGATTTCATATAGTGCCTGCATTTGCTAATAAGCTGTACAGGTTAAAGACATACATACCACATCATCCGCTGCAGCCCCTTGCAAAACCCAAGGCTTGAGGATGTTTTCAATAGTCCCAGAAGGCTCAGCTTTGCTTTGTTTTAAATATTTGTCTCTTTATTCTATACTCAACCTCCAAGGAGTTCTTTTTATTTATGGATCAGCTTTTCCTTCTGAAAGCCCAGCAGGGCTTTAGCAGACCAAGTATGAACATACATTTTAGTGTTCTCCATAATAAATGTGGAAAATTCACGAGCTGAGAGCTGTCAGTGGTAAACCTGAAATCTGTAACTCAACCACAAGCTCCTCCACCTCTGCCTTGAAGACAGACAGGCTGCAATCACACCCCTGTACTTAAGCAGGCTCTCAGCCTTCACAATTTCATAGGTTCCACATCAGCCAGTCCTCAAAGACCCTCATCACTTGGCTGTTCCGTCCATCCTCTTAATAGGCTTTTGGAAGTTTTTTGCCAAGCCCTGAATGCAGCAGCTGACCTGGAGTAGGTACAGACAGTGCTTGATTTCTCCTCTTTCCAAGACTCAGGTCTTTGCTCAGGCAGTGCAGGGAATACAGCATAGTCATTGCTAATTCAGCACTGACAACAGTGCCTTACTCACTCCTCTAGCTCCATGCTTCCCACATTGTTCTCACCCACAGAGAATGTGTGCGCTCCATTTCAGATTACTTTACATTTTCCCTATTTCAGTGTCACTCTGTAAATTTTTTCTCCTTTTTTTTTCTCCTAGATTTTGCAATATCCACATGATGCTATTTCCCTGTCCTCGTTCCTTTTCACATCCTTGGCTTTACACTGGACCAGGCATAAGCATCATTTGCATAAAGTGCTGTGCTCCCTTTCCAGGTCATCAGTAAGGACAGCAGCATCAGCTATTGAATACATGAGGTAGCCCCATCATATAGGTGCACTCAAACTGCTCATTTAAGAGCCACAGGTTGGTCAATACAGCATCAAACAGAAAGGCACTTGTGTAAAGGAAGCCAAAGCCACTTTCCTCCCTCCCTCGCTTTTTCCTTCCCTCCTCTCTTTCTTTTTCTCACTCCTTCCTCCCGTCTCTGCATTATGCACAATATATTTTTAAGGCTTGCTTCATACATCATTGCATTGCTGCTACGGGATCGCATCTATATTTCCCTTCCTACACACAGCTTGGGCCTCATTCGTTACACTTCTTTCATCTGTGTCAGTCTACTGCAATGTCCCAGGAATAGGGCTTTCATCTCAGTGGTGCCAAACAAAAAAAATAAATAAATAAAAAACAGGCCAGAGCTTTGTCTGCTGCAGTCCAGCGCAGAAGACCTTTAACTTCATTGGAGCTGTGCTGATTTCTGGCAGCAGAGTCTGACTTACTGCTACTCGTTTCATGGAGGCATTCTTCGTCACTCTACAGCAACTGCCTGGATCAACCTCCCTGAAAGACCCACCAGATCAAGCTCCCTGCTATCACCACACAACTAGCTCATCATGCCAGTTAACCTGAATTCATATTAGTGGGACAGAAATCCCAAACAGACACGCTGTCCGTGGCTGTAGCCCAATCATTTCCAGCCACCTCCTTCAGCACCTTTGTGAAGGAAAGAAACTGGAGTCAGCTGTGGTCTTTAAATGCATGTGAAAGGGCAATATGACCATTATATAACTATAAGACTAAAAAGGAAAAGCAGAAATAATATGCCAGTTGGAGAAAACATTCCTCTATATAAAATTTTATGCTGCAGGAGGAAAAAAATTAACTCCTGTGTGTGTATGTGCATGCATGTGTGTATATGTGTATTCACATAAACATTCTTGCTCACTCTCTGGAGTTTAAAATTCACCAACTTTGCCCAAGAAAGGCATCCAGAAAAATCAGTTCCAGAAAAATTTCTCTTTCACATGAAACAGTGATTTACGAAGTCAGACACCTAATAGGATGCATAAGAAATAAAAGATAATACAGAAAAGGGGCATCTATCAATTGTCTTTGGCTGGAAACAGTTGAACTGAGGTGTCATCCCACCTCCCAGAGGACACTGAAAGAATAAAAAGAAAGATTCGAGACACTGACAAGATTAGATTACTTTAGCAAGGTGTGAGAAAAAAAGAGGCTTTTTAAAAATGAACAGGGAAAATAAGTCAGCAGTATGCCATCCTGCTTCTCTCAGGGTAGAAGATCAACAGGACATTCAACGAAATTAAGTTCGAAGTTCAAAACCAAATAGGATAAAATACTTGTTCACTCCCTGTTTAATTGTGGGTTGGAACTCAGGATGCAAGAGCACTGCTCAGGCTAGCTAGGCTAGTCTGATTTAGCATAATTAATAGTAATACCTTAAGCATAGGGAGGGAGAAGAAAACATCTTTATTAGTGAGCTGGAGAAGATGGCCGAGCAGACTTTTGTCCAGTTTTCATCTGACGCCAAATTGCAGTGAGCAGTCAATACACCACAGCTTAACAGTCTCCCAGTACCTATGGGGAAGGGATCAATGATATGCGGCCAGGTTCTTCTCATCTTGGGAGGATGAGGAACAATGCGCAAAAGCTAAACAAGACGACTTTGGACCAAGTATAAGCAGATTTTCCCTATGCGGACAGTCCAGCAGTGGAGCTGGGACCCAAAGGGGATGTGCAGTCTCAATCCTATTTTTCAAGACCTGACCGGCCAAAGGTTGGGTCTCTTCCAAACTGAAGCGTCCTTCAGTCCTATTATTATTAAGGATCTTAAATCATGCGCTCATCAATCAAAGATTGAGTCAGGTTACAGGGAGGCTCAAGACAAGGACATCTGCAGGGCCAGTGGCATCCAAGCCCCTCTGCTGCTGAAGGCACACTCCAAAGGCAGGCACCCTGACAGACCTCACTTGGCTGTCTCTTCTCCATTTATAGTGTTGGGTACCCACCACTGGACCCTTAGGGTGGGAAGGCCTTGCCACTGCCCTCTCTGTGTCCTGCAACCCTAAGTATCATTGGCACCATGCTGTACCTGGGACCCAGACACATATGAAAGCATTTTGAGCGCTGCAGTCATGTTCTTGAATCTGGGAAGAAAGTGTTGTGTTTCTTCATTACCTGATTACGCCACAGTCATATGTTCTATTGCCTGGTAGTTGACTGAAATGGTGGTTGCTGTGCTGAAAGCCGAGAAGAACAATGGGTGACAAGGTCAATTTCCAGGTAAGAGACCTCATCACATACATGAACAAAAAAAGTCACCCTTGCTTTTAAAGCCCGTTTGTTCATTGTGGGTGAGAGTAGGTGATTTCAAATAATAGCTGTGTTCCAAAGCACGTTCAGTCTTCCAAGAGAACGAATGTACCTGAAATGAGAAAATAACAGTCAACAGACAAACAGGAATACACCAAGCACCTGCAAACACAAAGGAGCACTGGCTGAGTGGACCTGACGGGTTCCAGCACTTAAAATGTTTTCTCACAACATCACAATCCTGCAAGTCCATCCCCTGCACTCTTTGTCATTGCCACAAAACATTCAGATTTTTTTTTTCCTTTCAACATAGCTAGTATGGAAGCGCTTTTGTACAGATAGTATAGTGTTTTAAAGAAGCTGCTTTAGTAGAGCCTGGCTGCCCCCTCACACTGGGTCTTCTCAGAAGTTTAGGGATCACGCACATAGATCTAAAACATTAGAATAGCATGGAGCACTTTTGTTCCATCCAGGAAGGCTTCAAAAGCCCTCTGCAAGGCCTTTGCCAGGTAACAAACCCTACTCTGAGGTTAAGGCGAACTTGTGTTCCCAAACCACAGAGCAGATTTGGCCAAACTTGTTGGGATTATAGTGGCTAGCTGGATGCTCCAGGCTGCCTTCCACGACATATATCACAGGCTGGACCTGGGACTCCTGTTCTGACCACGTTTATCCTACCCATATTTGTCTGTTGGAGAACAGAAATGCCATCTTAGAATCATAGCATCATAGACTTGCCTAGGTTGGAAGGGACCTTTCAGAACATCTAGTCCAACCATCAACCTAACTCTGACAAAAAACGTCACTAATCTATACTATATCTCTAAGCACTATATCTACCCGTCTTTTAAATACATCCAGGGATGGTGACTCAGCCACTTCCCTGGGCAGTCTGTTCCAATGCTTAATAACCTTTTCAGTGTAAAAAATTTTCTTAATATCCAGTCTAAACTTCCCCTGGCACAACTTGAGGCCGTTTCCTCTTGTCCTATCGCCTGTTACTTGGGACGACAGACCGACCCCCACCTGGCTACAACCTCCTTTCAGGTACTTGTAGAGAGTTATAAGGTCTCCCCTCAGCCTCCTTTTCTCTAGGCTAAACAACCTCAGCTCCCTCAGCTACTGCTCATAAGACTTATTCTCCAGACCCCTCACCAGCTTTGTTGCCCTTCTCTGGACAAGCACCGCAAATCTTATTGTGAAAGCAAGCCTGTGAAAACTAAATTTAGTCACAATGTTAATCACATTTCTTACTAAGTCCTGGTCCTGTGGAGTTCAAGCAACTGTGGAAGATTTATCCATATTCTCTTCAGCTCAACCATGACCTGAAGCATTGTTAATGAAGTACTAGTTGCTGGGTTAATCCCCATCGGTGTAACTGCAAAAACACATGAAAACTGTACATGGAATTTAACACACAAGGCCTTATATTGCAAAATGACATGCAAAACTGAATCATTGTTTGACTTGCAGATCCCACCTTGCATTTGGCTGCCTCAGGAGAGCACTTGCTGTTTGCTAGCTAAGCTCACTGGCTCCGACAGTCACTGAGTAACAGTCAGGGGATTGTTCACCCTTCTCCCCAGATGTTTCTGTAATTCTCAGGGTTACTTACTCTTTAGACAATCCTTTGTGCCTTAATAGAATCTGTCACAGTGTTTCCATGTTATCTGAATTAGTATGAACCATATTTAGAAGACTGAGAGACTGACTTGTGAAGTTTAGGCAGCACATGAACTGGATCTGCACACAATTAAGGTGAGTTAAAGACCACAGCAGTTCTGAACCCATTGTGAAGCTGGCTTTCTTCAATTGAGACTTTCTTCAATGACAGAATCCCAGAATGGTTGATGTTGGGAGGAACGTCTGGAGATATCTAGTCCAAATCCCTTGCTCAGAGCAGGGTTACCTACAGCAAGTTGCTCAGGATATCATCCTGTCAGGTTTTGAAGATGTCCAAGGATGGAGACTCCACAACCCCTCTGGCCATCCTGTGACAGTAGTCAACCACCATAACAGTAAATAAAACAGAAAAACCAAAACCAAAACCAACCACAAAAAAACCTCACCAATCAAAAAATGCTTTGTGACCATTGCCACTTTTCCTTTCATTGGGCACCCCGGAAAAGATTTTGCCTCCATCTTCTTTATTCCTTTACCAGTAGGTATTCGTACACGGTGATGAGATTCCCCCTGATCCTTCTCTTCTGCAGGCTAAGCAGTCCCATCTGTCTCAGCCTCTTCTCTTATAGAATCACAGAATCTATTGGGTTGGAAGGGACCTCTAAAGGTCAGCTAATCCAAGCCCCCGGCAGTAAGCAGCGACTTCTTCAACTAGATCAGATTGCTCAGAGCCTCATCAAGCCTGGCCTTGAATGTCTCCAGGGATGGGGCCTCCACCACCTCTCTGGGCAACATGTGCCAGTGTCTCACCACCCGCATTGTAAAGAACTTCTTCCTAATGTCTAATCGAAACCTGCCCTGCTCTGGTTTAAAACCATTACCCCTTGTCCTACCACTACATGCCCTTGCAAACAGCCCCTCCACAGCTTTCTTGTAGGCCCCCTTCAGGTACTGGACGGCCACTGTAAGGTCTCCCCGGAGCCTTCTCTTCTCCAGGCTGAACAACCCCAACTCTCTCAGCCTGTCTTCATAGGAGAGGTGCTCCAGCCCTCGGATCATCTTCGTGGCCCTCTGATGGACCCGCTCCAACAGGCCCATGTCCTTCTTGTGCTGAGGGCTCCAGAGCTGGACACAGTACTCCAGGTGGGGCCTCACGAGAGCAGAGGAGAGGGGGAGAATCACCTCTCTGGATCGGCTGGCCACAGTTCTTTTGATGCAGCCCAGGGTGCGATTGGCCTTCTGGGCTGCAAGCACACATCGTTGGCTCATGTCCAGCTTTTCATCCACGAGTACCCCCAAGTCCTTTTCCACAGGGCTGCTCTGTATCACTTCATCCCCCAGCCTGTATTGATAACCAGGGTTGTCGCAACCCAAGTGTAGGACCTTGCATTTGGCCTTGTTGAACTTCATAACGTTTGCTCAGGCCCACCTCTCTAGCTCGTCCAGGTCCCTCTGGATGACATCCCATCCCTCTGGCACATCGACCACACCACTCAGCTTAGTGTCATCGACAAATTTGCTGAGGGTGCACTTCATCCCACCGTCTATGTCATTGATGAAGATGTTGAACAACACTGATCCCAGTACGGATCCCTGAAGGACACCACTTGTCACCCCTCTCCATCTGGACATCTGGCCATTGACCACTACCCTCTGGATGCAACCATCCAGCCAGTTCCTTATCCACCAAACAGCCCACCCACCAAGTCTATATCTCTCCAACTCAGAGAGAAGGATGTTGTGGGGAACCGTGTCAAAGGCCTTGCAGAAGTCCAGATAGATGATATCTGTAGCTCTTCCCTTGTCCACTGATGCAGTCAATCCCTCAGATGCTCCAAAGTCTTCATCCTCTTTGTGGCCTTTTGCTGGACTCTTTTCAGTATGTCCATATCTCTCTTATACCAGAGAGCCCAGAGTTGGAGCTAGCACTGTAGATATGTCTAACCAGTTCTGAGCTGAGTGGAAGGATCACCTCCCTCGATCTGCTTGCAACACTCTTCCTAATTCAGCCCAGGATGCTGTTGACCTACTTTGCTACAAGAGCAGCAATTGCTGACTGATGAGAGAGGATTAGAGTTCCATTTGGCACTTACTCCAACTTCATGCCAGTGTTAATTTCAGTGATTTCAAAGAAACTATGCCAGCCTAATCCTGGAGACATGCATTGGTGAATGGCAGCCTTTAAGCCCAACAATCATCTACTTCATTAAGTTTAGCTTTGCAATGCAAACGGTCACTACACTTCAAGCTTGTACCAGATTCTGGAAAAGGTGCATTCCAGATGGAATATATCCCAGTGTTTCTCATGGATGGTTACATTAGTGTCCAAAAAGCTTTAAAACAGCACAGTTGAACTGGTGCTCATGCATGCTTACCTCCACCATAGAGCTGGCCTTCAACCTTCTTCAGCACCAACACCAGAGGGGCAAACGTACCTCACAACTCTTTCTCATCTTCCTGGATTGTGGCAGGGTAGCATGGCAAAGCGAGCAGTACTTAATACCTCTATTAAGTGGATCTGTTATGTTAGACTTGTTTTGTAGGAGAAAACTTCAACAATTTTTACCAGTCATTTAGCTCCTGGGTGGAGATTTCTCTTTCATTGTAAGACCTTTTTCCATTCAGCTAAATCAATCCACCAAATTTAAATCAGTTTAAATTCACTCCACCGGTCGAAAACATGGCACTTACACTGAACAGAGAAATCCTTAATTAGTCATAGAAATTCTTGTGTGTAAGAAGGAAATAGTGTTTTCTCATTGTCAGTTGGTTGAGGGATGCCTAACATTTATGTGCTGAGGTAGACTCTGAGGATCCTGAAGTGTAACAGTCACAGAAGTGATGGCTCTCAAGCTACAGCAGAATCACTGTGATGAGTGGTGGTGTGGGAGAAGGTCCCTTCTTTTGACAGCTTCCCACTGCAGCAACAGATGCACCTGCTTTTCTCTCTTCAAACAAGTGTAAATCAGAGCTGTACCAGCTGTTTTTGTTGAATAGGCTGCAAGAGCTGCACCGAGTCAGCAGTTCCAGCACACCCCACCAAAATTGTCCTGAAAGTTTTAGCTGGATGCTCAGCACTAAAACACATGTAACCACTTAGCAGGAAGAAGAATAGGTCATTGGGGATTTGGCTTGGCTTCTGTTCCTTTTGTTGAACATGCTTTTCCACTTTCTTCCTCAAATAAGTACAACATAGTTCTGCCAGACTGCCCCTCTGTGACACACCTATGACTAATCCAGTAGCAAGACAACCATTTTGATTCACTTCTCAGCTACGACTACCTTTAGCACTTCTCTTGTGTGCGGCTGCTGTCAAGAATGTGACCTACCTATTCATGGGGCTCTGCTACTATCTAGTGTGCCTGCTGACTCCTCCATAGCAAGTAGCTGAGGAGCCACATCTGGTGAGCATTAGGAGCTTCTGCCTCCTCAACAGTGCAAAAACACGTCAGCCCTAAATTTGTGGGTGGGGAGGTCCTTCCAGCAGGAAATCCTTCAGATTTGTCTTCTGCGAAGGCTGTGCCATCAGCAAGAAAGTGAATGGAGAGCAAGTATTACATCACAGACAAAAATGTTTAGTTAGGAACAAGCGCCCTGCAAAAAGCTAACAAACAATAATCTTTCACACTTCCTACTACTACATCTTGGACACATCTCACATACTGCTAGTATTAAACATCAATAAATCAAGATGTGTATGTTGCATTGATTGTCTGCAAACCCCTATTACCTATAGAAAGAGAATACCTTAGATTTGCAAACATGAATGTCTTCCAGATATATTCCATTTTCTAGTATCGAGTTATATATTCTCATTGTGGTAAGTTTTTCATTTAAGAGCTTTAATTTACTGCCTTTAATAACTTTTGTACCACTAAAAATCTCCTGCTTCATAATAAGCATATTTATTTCTAGAAAATGCAAATTCAGTAAAAAACTTTTCGGTTGGTGGAAGAAAAGTTGTTAATTATCATGACATTCTGCAAAATTCCATTCTAGTATCTCACTGCCAAAATATTCAACCTGGCCTTTAAAACATGGGAAAGTTGACAGTGCAGAACACATGTTTTGGAGACAGCTGGGTTTTCAGTAAGTAAAGTAGCTTTGTGATTTGCCGAGGCAAAACTCAGAGCAATCATCTATTCCTTTCCTTTTTTTCATAAAAAAAAAAAACCAAACAAAACAACCCAAAATAAATGCAAAACAACAAAACCCCCTTACATTCGTTGAATAAAAGATACTTCCCCCATTTCCTTATAATGAAATGTTGTCCAAAATGACTCTTAAAAGACTGTCAGATCCTGAGAGACTAGCAAATGTAATGAACTTCTTGTGTTTTTAAACCCAGCTGCATTTCTAATGACATCTTAAAATCCAGCATACATGATCATATTTTTCTCATCTGCTGACTTCCTCCTTCTTCTGCACCTGAAAAAAATTCTGCTCTCAACCCATTTCATCAACACTTGACAGCAGCCAAAAGATGGCAAAAAATATAATTTTTGAGAAGTTTCAGAAATATCAGACAGACAGAAGAGAGAGATCCTATCAGTACTTCACTAAAGAGGAAAAAACAGTATAAGCTTGATTCTTGTTAGACACTGAAGAATCTAGGCAGGAGAAGACAGCCCATGTGCCATCAGACACCACAGAGTACCCACTTCCCTTGATCTCCTTTGTAATGCAGATTCTGTGATGGCAAATAAGGCAGAAAAGAAAAATAACATTTTTCCATATGTGGAGCAGCCAAAATCACCCACTTACATGTGGTTTCCCCCATCTGTAGTGAGGAGCAAAGCTGAGCTTATACTTAGTATAATTTAGATTTTTTTAGAAAGTCAACTGATCACCCAGCTGTGGTGAACCACTCATCATTCACTTTACCCCATTTCTTTTTTTTCTTTTCTTTTTTTCCCCCTTGTTTTTTTTGTAAAAAATCATATTAAATATCTTCAGAAATTAATTATAAGCAAGGTCTGACAGTTCATCTGAAAAGTATCACCCTAAATTAACCCTACAATCACACTGACGTAAAGTAGCAGGGATCCAGAAAGTCAGCGACACACCTGTGAAGCAAACAGGCCATTTCACGTGGATGTCCTGGACCACTGCTTTATGACTTACATGGTAAATGAGGTCTCCAGAAAAAAAAAAAAGAAAAAAAAGAAAAAAAAAGTTCCTTCTGCAATGGAAACATTGTCCATTGCAGTGGATGCAATGCACAATGTGTCCCTTTCTGCAAGGACCAACGGTCCATTGTGCCAATGAAAACATGTTATCCTTCAGTTTTCTAAGACTGTGGCAGACATAACGCTTTTCAGCTGCTGGGACTCCAGAAAAGAAAATTTTGTAGTAGAAGGAAAGAAAGCATGTAAGGCAGAATGTGTGGAGGTTCACAGGAGTAATATTGTATGAATTATAGTAAAAGTTACTCATTGTCAATACTAACAAGAGGACAACAGCCTGATATATACTAGTAAACAGAAAAAATAGCCATGACAATGTAACTTTCTCCTACACACCCCCTCTCACACTCAGACTGAGCTGCTACATGCCCACTGCTATGAACTGGAGACATCCAGTGAAACCCCCAGTGCACAGACACACGAGAGGTCTGCAAAGTGGTTAAGCATTAGAAAAAGCAAATATCTGCTGAAACTCGTTAAAAAATGTAGCAAACTCTTACAGAAAATCAGAGCCACTGCATGGCTGCAGCTGGGAGGCACCTCTGCAGACCATCTAGTCCAAAACCCTTCCTCAAAGCAGGGTCAACTAGAGCAGGTTTCTCAGGGCTGCATACAGTTGAGATCCCTTTGAACAGCAGCACAGTTCTCTGGTCTATCAGCCACTCCTACCTGTTCTGGATAGTCTGCAGCTTGCTGATAATGCCCTCTATCCCTCATCCAAGGCATTAATGGAGAGGTAGAACAGGATTGGCCTGGGGTACTCCGTGGTGACTGGCTTTTAGCTGGACGTGATACTGATCATAGAATCATAGAATAGTTTGGGTTAGAAGGGACCTCTAAAGATCACCTAGTCCACCCCCTCTGCAATGAGCAGGGACGTCTTCAACTACATCAGGTTGCTCAGAGCACCATCCAACCCGACCTTGAACATTTCCAGGGATGGGGCCTCTACCATCTCTCTGGGCAACCTGTTCCAGTGCTTCACCACCCTCACAGTAAAGAGTTTCTTCCTTATATCTAGTCTGAATCTACCCTCTTTTTGTTTAAAACCATTACCCCTTGTCCTATCGCAACAGGCCCTGATAAAAAGTCTGTCTCCATCTTTCTTATAAGTCCCGTTTAGGTTCTGAGAGGCTGCAATAAGGTCTCCCTGGAGCCTTTTCTTCTCCAGACTGAACAATCCCAACTCTCTCAGCCTGTCCTCACAGGAGAGGTGCTCCAGCCCTCTGATCATTTTTGTGGTCCTCCTCTGGACTCACTCCAACAGGTCCCTGTCTTTCCTGTGCTGAGGACACCAAAGCTGGATGCAGTACTCCAGGTGGGATGTCACCAGAGCAGAGTAGAGGGGTAGAATCACCTGCCTCAACCTACAGGCCATGCTTCTTTTGATGCAGCCCAGGGTACGGTTGGCCTTCTGGGCTGCAAGTGCACATGGCCAGCTCATGTCCAACTTTTCATCCACCAGTACCCCCAAGTCCTTCTCTCTTGCAACCCTTGGAGTCAGCTGCAAAAAATTTCAAGAAAAGCTATATGATTATTCTAGTAATTGCTCAGATTTTCAGATTATTTTTTTTTTTGCCTATAGGCAAAGCCTTTTGCAAGCCAATAGCTTTGTATTTCTTGTGCCTGCCAAGCACCTGGTCATAGGTGCACTTAGGTGCACTATTACAAATAGTCTCACCTACTTCTTCCCTGGCTGCAAACTTTTCCTTTAAAATTTCAACATATTCCTCCTGTCATTGTGTCAGCCCTGGCTGATGGTTCTCCCTCACATAGTGAATTTACATCTCTGTTTCTTCATGTTTCTGAGGAATAGACAGAAACCTGCCACCTTCCTGATTAGACTCCAGGCCTCAGCAGCAAAGTTTTCACTTCCCCAGAGGGCTGAAGCAGTTATGGACCATGATTGCCCAGTCAACGCTTCTTCATTTTGGTTGACAGTAACTATCTGTGGAGGTGGCATGCTGCTGGTACAAGCTTCTAGACCCTCACATGCACACAACTGGCTAAGGTAATGTGACACTATGCAGCAGAAGCCTTTAGCAGTCAAATGGGTGGTGTGCCTGACATAGCAGCTGCTTAACAGGGTTATATAACTCAAACAAATAACACCAAAGTTGTTGTTTTTAAGTTTAGATTTCAGCCTTCTCCCCTTGCTTCTGGAAGGGCAGAGTATGGCAGAGAGATGCCTTAATGCATGGAGTTGCGGTTTTTTTCACAAGACCCACTACGAGCCACACTGTTGAAGTGTGAGTGCACAGCAAGTAACAACTTGGCATCCCTGTTGCCATTACACACTGCCTCCCTCTGAGTCAAAGTAACACAGCTACGCCTGACTCATGGACCCACAATCGTCTTCCCACAGCAGTTGAAGGAAGGAAGGGGGAGAGAGGGGATATGTTTCCCTCAATCTTTAAAACACGCCCAGGAACACAGTGGTTCTCCTGCTGCACGAGAGGGTAAGAGCTCCAGATGCAGAGATTGCTGGTGTTGCGAGCAGGCAGAGAGCCTCTTCAGTCCCTCACAGGTAGAGCTGAACACACACAAGAGGAAGATGAAAGCTTTTGACCCTGAAGCATTCAAACGCAGGTTGCATTGACTGAGATGCTGTGCAGGGAGTCGTGGGAAGGGAGTTGGATATGGCTGCTGCAAACCAACCTCATTGCTTTTGAGGAACTGTCTCTGAAGCTCTTTGACTACAGATTTAAGGGTGCATAGAGGGCAATAAATGCAGACAGAAAGCAGGTTCAATGACCCTGTCTCCCTCAGGGTGGTTGTTTCTTCTGACCTACGGACATCAAGGAGAAAGAACAGTTTAAAGGAACTAAGCGCCCACAAACAAAAAACATTTCCTGCTTTAAAAATCCAGGATTGTGGAAAGGCTAAGAAAAGGCAGAATGAGTTTTTGAGTCTTGCAGGCTATTTTTATGCAATTTTGATTACCTTCTGAACATAATGATGTTTTAGTACCTTCTGACATTCCTGTGATGACCTGTCCTGAGTTGTGAAAAGTGCCTTGCCACCCTACAGGCATGAATGATCTTGGTTCTTCAGAGAACAGGTCAGCAATATAGACTTGTTCTAGCAATGGGGAGAGGGGAGCAGCTCCCTGCAGAAATCAGCAGGCTGCCAGACACCAGCAGTGACTGGAGCCCATCTCCCCATGGTAAGTGTGCTGAGCTCACCTGGGAAACACACTCAGACCCAGAAGGTAGCAGCTAATTTTAAATAGGCAGTCTTGTGCAGACCACGCTCATCGCTCCTGCTCTCCAAGCCCAACCAACATATGCAGCTTTGCACCATCACTAAATGGCAATGAGGAGGCAAGGCAATTTAATGGAGGGTGCTGGAAGATGAGGCTTTGTTTCTCCGTCAAGCTGACTGAAACTCCTCGCACACCTCACACCCACACATGAGGAGAGCTTGGTCAAGTGTCTTCTGAGGCTGCATCCTCCCCATGGTGGGACAGGCCCATTTCTCCAAAGGGTAAACTCAGTTGACACTGATTTTCTGGCCTTAAAACAGCTTCTCTTTGGACAGCTATGCTTTCACTGCAGTCAAAAGGCACGCAATGGACACAACAGCCTAGAGTTTAGTTAAGATATTTTAAGACATAGAGTGGCATTACAGAACGAAAAGTAAGAAGTGACTAATCAAGGACCTTGCAATAGTGTCTCAGCTTTTCAGCCTGTGATAGACCTTTAACACCTGACTGCTGGAAAAACAGGCAATACAAGCAGTGAAGAGATTCTTAATCAAAAAGTATTTCTTGTTCCCAAAAAAACAGTGATGGAGAAGTAAAGGAAGTGTTTGCTTCAAAATAGAAAAATAAAAGTGTTCAATCAGTCTTTTATTAGAAAAACATATAAAAACTGATATAAAAATATATATGAAAGGTTGATGCAGAGTCTTTCAGGTAACAATTTTTGTATTAATACCAGCAACTCCTAATGCAAGCTGGGCAAATTCTTTAAGTTTTAGGATAAACTCCTTCCAAGATAGTCCATCCCAATGAACCCTGTACTTAAAGGATAACGGTTTTGTAACTCAAAGAAAGAGCCGTTAAAAAGAAGAAAATTCCATTATCATCTGCTTGGAAAAAAATGCATCTGAAAAAAAAAATTTAAATTGTGCAACCTCTCAAGTTTGTATTCACAACATGAGGTGGTTCCCTAAATTTGTTCCCTAAAATGCAAGTTCATAGCTTGAGGATCAGAAACACAAAGAAATCAGAGATAAATCCTTTTTAGCCATGAAGAGGGCGTTTTAAAAACCCTTAGCCACATGTCAATGTGTGCATAAAATACCAAAATATGAGTTAGTATGTCCAAAAGAACTACCTAAGAACTGGCACCAATTGTTAGTCAGATTACTTGATTCTCAAAGCAGAGGAAAGATCATTGTCCTTCTTCCAACAGTAGTTATAAAAAAATTCTTTTTCGTATCTTTTTCATATGCACAGGGGAAATTGTAGTTATATGCATATACTGAGCAGGTGCAAATCAGGCATGTTCATAACTTCTGCAACCATACACAAAATCCCACTGAGTGAATCGGAACCTTTCCACCAAACACGATGGAAGTGGGCTGAGCTCATAGACCATTGAATGATGGGATATACTGAATTGTATTCCAGAAATTAACTTTTCAAAAATCACTCAAAAAATTCTTATCCCTTCTACTCTGAACTATATTTTATATCAAACCCATTTTTGGTAAATATAAATCATTACCTTGTAAAGGTGTATCTATAGTAGAAACATTTTTTATGGAAGAACAGTTCTTTCACAACAATATCAATCTCCATAACACCCTGAACTTTCAGATTTGCTAAAAGAGGTAGTTTTTCAAGAAAATATTTCTTCAGAGGCGTGTTTTATGTCCCTTTTTCACCAGAAATGTATTAAAATAGAGACCCATAAAAGAAAAAAAAACAAACCCATAACCTATTAGACAAGTAGAATGCAGCTCCAGAGCCAAATTGATTCAGCCTCCATACAGTCCCCAGAAGTAAAAATTGCTTACATTTTGCTTATGTTCACTCCATCCTCTACAGGGAATAAGGGAGACATTTCGTTTCATTCCAGAGAAAATACACACTTCTTGAATACAGCAGCTATGCTTTATAGTAGTCTCTAGTTCTCAACACTATAATTTTTCCTCATAGAAAACAGCAACTAAAAAACACAAGAAAAATCCATCAATTCATCTAGAGGCATGCAAAATGTAAATATATCCTCAAGACAAATAAAAGTGGGACAATACATCGGGCATTAATAATTTATTTCTTTCTGAATAATTCTAGTCATTTATTTTAGTCTGTAGATAAAAACAAGAGCAAGAATATTTTTCTCCTCTAGGAGAACACAAAATAATACTGCAGAGAGATGACAGAAGAACAATGCCTAAATCACTTACATAAAACATTATGTACAAATATTCATTGCTCTTAAGGTGACATTGAAATGCCAGCCCTATGTCAGTCCAAATAATACAACAGGAAATGGCACTAAACAACTATACAGAAATCTGACTGGAACTCCATCATGAAAGACCAAGCTCCTTTCCATACTATGCAAGTGATTACTTACAGCAAGCACAAGACAAATGGGAAAGCTAAATCTTTAAATCTTTTTTACACCCTTTTGTACAGATTTAAATGACATCATGAGGAGCAAAGCAGAGCAGAATGAGCTCTTATCCACGCATATAGACTAGTGGCTCTTTTGGCTGATCAGCTGAGGACACTAAGAAACCCAGGAAAGTATTTCAAAGCTTCTGTTTAGCAAATTCAGCGGACCTCATTTGTCGAGGCATATCATGCTATCACACAAAATGCGACACTGCCTAGTAACATTGCACCTCTGAGCTTCTCCATTGTCAAATCATTTCCTAAAATATGTGCATTCTTCTCCAATGGAATAATTTAGCTTGGTCATGTGTAATAACCGCATATTTTATCAAGCCCCTTAAAACTCCCCTCTTCTGCTGTTTAGATAATAGTAACGATCTTCTTCTGAGGTTCATTTCAGGTGGCTGTGATCTTGTAGATAGAGCATACTGCAGACAGACAGCCTGTGTAACACAGTCATTTGGTTAGTAAAGTGTGCAAAACAGAGGTTTTTAAAATGTGAAAACTTTGGTGATAGAGTTCTGCATTAATGGTATTCATTTCAAACACCTAACTGGCACCAGAACATCATTTGTTTTCAGAAATGTACTTACATGCTTTACAAATGTTCTCTATAAAGTTTGAGCAAGTGCTTAATAAAACAGCAGCAGAATACCATTTCTTCTTCTTCTTTTTTNTTTTTTTTTTTTTTTTTTTTTTTTTTTTTTAGTGAAAATGGAATTTTGTACCTATACCGTCTTTTCCTCCACACTGACACCAGCAGCAATATAATCCTTAATCCTTTCTGTGGGCACTGAGAAGACAGGATTGTAGAACATCCCTACACTGCCGGGCTTTGCAGCCCACACTGTAGTTAGGTAACGCAAGAACTGCAAAGGCAGAGAAATGTTGCCCCCTCTGCCAGACAAGCTCCAACATTTTGCACATTCGTCTTTGCAGGACATAGCGTCGGGTGCCAAGCAAGCTATGGAGGAGAGAAGCTCTGCTGCAAGGGAAGGCAGCATGAGCGACATCCCAGGCAGGGCCAGCGACAGCAGCAGCAGACCATGGCAAAGATATTTCCTACATATCTTTGCCATGAAGGTGGTTGAATACTGACGCAGGTTGCCCAGAGAAGTCAGATCTTCATTCTTGGAGATGATGGAGACTTAACTGGGCATGACCCTGAGCAATCTGATCCAATTAGACCCGCTTTGAGCAGGGGAATGGACTAGAAGATCTCTGGAGATCCCTTCCAACCTAAACTATTCTAAATTCATAGCCCTAATTAAAGGTGTTTCCAAGATTACAATGTCAAAAAATTCGGAAGGGGTGAAACTGCTGGATTTAGGCACAGAACTCAGTTTTTACTTGCGGTTTTTGAAAAAAAAAATCAGGACAATCTACTGCTTCAACTTAGTTTACAGCATGTACATTAGTCTCTCTAACAGAGGATACAAAGCAAAGCCAATCTTTCACACCAGTTAGGGGTCATATTAGAAGTATAAATGGTCTCTCAGACTGTCAGGGGGATCTCACACTAGACTGAAGTAGTGTGAATACATTTCTGGATAAAAAATTAAGGAGGTATTACTACCCATATGCAGTTTCTAATGCATTCAAAACATGAAACTAAAGGTTCTCCTAGAGAGCACAGCTCCTGGGTACAAAGTAAACACATACAAACATGACAGCACTGAGACAGTCCTTTCACCCAGACTGGGACTCATCTGTCTGCACCTGCCCACATGCATTCCTGGGGAACTTCTCCTAGATGAAGGAACAGGCATTGATGAGAAAGGTATTGAAAGCTTTTGACCTTCAGGATTAATCACTTAAGAGTCCTACCAGAGTCTTGCTCTGGCCCCACCAAGGTATGGAACATGTGGAGTAGCTCTGCATACTAAGGCAGTCCTGGCCATATGATGTACTAGGGTGCTCCCACTTACTTCACTGAGCACCCTCTTTGTGCAGAATTCTGTGCACAGGCTCTGACATGAGATAACCAATACTTGAAACTATATGCTACTTGGCAGTGTTTTTACCATGGAGCCTCAAAAAGACAAACGGTTCTGGAGACTTCCTGCTGCCCTTGCAAAGGCCACCTTTCCAGGTGGCCAGGCAGCCCCGGTGCTCACTTAGATGATGCCACGCTAACGCGTCTCTCTACACCCAGCTATCTGGGAGAAGAAATAGTTGAAGAGATGATCCCTACACTGTTTTCCCTGGGCTACAACCACGAGTCCACTGCTCTGTGTGCAGGACTCAGTTATCTCCTGAGCCTTTCTGTGGATCTGTGGAGGCACAGGTCTGGTACTATTTGTAACCACGCAGAGTACGTATGCTGCCTGCCAGCCCTTCCCACCTAACATCCCCTTGATCATTTGAAGCATTAATGTAGTATCGGGCAATGGGTCTCAAACTTTATTCCCAGGTGTTCACTCACGAGAGCAGTCCATCCACAGTTAAAAGCCAAGGTGCAAATGCATTGACCAGCCCTGTGCTCACCAGACTCCACTGCCACCTAACTCAGTTTTCTTATGAACTGCAATGTTAACAAAGTTTGACTAAGGAGGGACCACTCAAACCTACAGCATTTGCCTGTTAGCCATGACCAGACCTGCTTGAATGAGCACAGGTTCATCCTGGTGCTCTTCTTTCTTTCTGCTGCTTGGCAAGAAAATTAAAAAGTTGTAATTTTAGCAGCATCACTGCCATAAATCTTTACTAAAAATCACAATATCTGCAAATAATATCTGCAGCCCTGGTGAATCTGAACCTAGACCTTGTTCATTAAAATGACATAACAAATAAAAATTTTTTTTCCTCCTGAATGGTCATTTAAGATTTATACGATTCTGTCTACTTGTGTGACCTTCTTAATAAACAGGGAGGTTCTCCTCTTCCACTCATAAATTCTCCATCAGATGTTTTAACTATTCAGTAACTCTAATATGTGAATGATAAAATAATAATGCTTTGAATAATAATGATAACCATGCATGCATAATGAAAACCTATTCTGAAGATTTTGGAGAGCATTCCCCTCCATAGATACAAACTTTTTCATATTGTGATTTTCAATAACCACCCTTATGAATAAAATAATATTTTCTTTAGGTGTCAGAGAACGCAGAGGTGTAAGCAGTGATGGAGGTGAAAGAGACTGATTCCATCATCCACATCCACTTCTGCCAGATTTACTCTACTCTGTTCTGGAACTCAGGAAGAGCAATTGTTCATATGTAATACAGAATAATTACGCAGGATACAGTTATTATGAGTACAAAGCTACAGACTATATCAACAGAAATTACACTGCTGAAGCCTTGTATTTGGGGTCTAATTCAGCCCACAATTACAGCTGTAACCTCAGTGAAGTTCTGGTGATGTGTCCTCAGGCGGAGATTGGCTCAAATCTTTCAGTTGTTTTTTATTTCCATTTCATGACTCAAGGATAAACGATAATGTTTTGTTTCATGTTATGACTTCCATTCATGTAAGAAATGATTTGAAGGTTATTGATTTTTTTGTTTTCTCACCAGAACTAAAATTATATTTCAACTTTGTTTTTATATGCTAAAGATTTTGTGATTTGATTCCAATAATTTAGGGCTGGGGTATGGATACACTTACTTCAGTATATACAATGACATTTTTGACATTATGCCCATATCTTTAAAGTACCCAACAGCATTCTTTTTCCTCTTTGCAGAGCTCAGATTCATAATTTCCCCACGTACTGTTCTTAAAACTTTTTTATGCTTCAAGAGAATGCATCAGACAGGAAAGTTAAAAGAAAATCTGCAATGCATTTGTTATTTGCCCTCTTCTTAAAAACTCTTCACAGACTTCTGATTTTTGCCCTTGTTTCTTTTGTTCTCAAATGGAATAATTTATTAACAGAGTTGTCATGATTGTAACACAGGCATAACCACTCTGAAAAAAAGACGTTATATTTCTGTTGAGAAAAATTATGTGTTAGAAACATTTTAGATATTCATATTTATAAGCAACCATGTCCACATCATTTCCAAAGCTTTTTTTTGGAATCTTTTTAAGGAAGAAGAATTTGGGAGAAAGTAATTCTGTTAGGGCTAATTCAATAATGGCATAAGAGAACTGTCAATATGAGAAAGATGACACAATGTGGACCTTTGCATGAAATTTATTCTTGCAGTACAGGGGAAAATTTATTAATGGACAGAAAACAGGCAGTTTGCAGTAGGCTCAAGCAGCATTAGCTATTCTTGCAGTATTGTGTGAGGATTCAGCAGGAAAAATGTTTAACCTTCTCTGGAAACAGTTTCAGACCTTTTCCAGTGCAGTGGCCTTACTCTGATTTCCTCTGACACAGTGACCCTCTGAGCAAAATCTCTGAGTGCCGCTTGGCAGATAGTTCTTGCTGTTCAACCATGGACAATCCTTACTGGATTCTGATTCACAGAACACAACCTTCTTTTACCTGCTTTCTTCTGAGGGTTTTGGGGTTTTTTTTGTTTGTTTGTTTGTTTTTGTCTCTGCACTGTTAAGATTTTTAATTCAGTTTTTCAGTACAGATATGCATGCATGACATTTCATTATTACCTGGGCCACAAGCCTGATGTTATTCAGCACATCCACAATCACATCAAGACGGTGCGTCCTGCCAGGGTGCCCATGCTAACATGGTTCAAAGCAAGGGCACACTCTTACCCACCAGGTGTGCTCTGGGATGAGAAGTTTGAGGATGCTTCATTGCCCCACTACCAAGTAATGGCAGAGGAGGTTGTGCTCCTTGCAGGCATGGACAGACAGACAGGAATACATATGTTACCAAATAAACACAGGGAGAGACATCGGCAAATGTTGTGGAGCTGAGTCTTGCTCTCAGCCTTGGAGCCGGGGACTAAGCATGGGTGAGCATGGTGAGCATGGGTGAGCAAGGAGCTTCTGAAAAAACTCAGATGGAAGAAGGAAGGTTACAGAACGTGGAAAAAGGGACTGGCCACTTAGAAGTATAGGGGCGTTGTCAGAGTATGCAGGGATGCAACAAGGAAGGCTAAGTCCCACTTGGAATTAAACCTGGCAAGGGACATCAAGGACAATAAGATGGGCTTCTTCAAGTACATCAGTAGCAAAAGGAAGACTAGGGAAAATGTGGGCTGGCTGCTGAATGAGGTAGGTGCCCTGGTGACGGAGAATGCAGAGAAGGAAGAGTTACTGAATACCATCTTTACTGCTAAGGCTAACCCTCAGGAATGCCAGACCCTTGAGGTAAGAGAGAGAGTCTGGAGAAAGGAAGACCTTCCATTGGTTGAGGAGGATCAGTTTAGAGATCATTTAGGCAAACTTGACACCCACAAATCCATGGGCCCTGATGGGATGCATCCACGAGTGCTGAAGGAGCTGGCAGCTGTTGACCCAGATGAGGGGACATCAGTGACCTTGATGAGGGGACAGAGGGTACCCTCAGCACACGTGCTAATGACACAAAACTGGGAGGAGTGGTGTAGCACACCAGAAGGCTGTGCCGCCATTCAGTGAGCTCTGGACAAGCTAGAGAGTTGGGTGGAGAGGAACCTAATGAAGTTCAACAAGGGCAAGTGTAGGATCCTATACCTAGGGAGGAATAACTCCATGCACCAGTACAGGTTGGTTAGGGGTTGGCCTGCTGGAGAGCAGCTCTGCAGAGAGAGACCTGGGAGTTTTGGTGGACAAGTTGACCATGGGCCAGCAATGTGCCCTTGTGGCCAAGAAGGCCAATGGTATACTGGGGTACATTAAAAAGAGTGTGGCCAGCTGGTCAAGGGAGGTTATCTTCCCCCTCTACACTGCCCTGGTCAGGCCGCATCTGGAGTACTGTGTCCAGTTCTGGGTTCTGCAGTTCAAGAAAGACAGGGAACTACTGGAGAGAGTCCAGCAGAGCGCTACAAAGATAATCAAGGGAATGAAGCACCTCTTTTATGAGGAAAGGCTGAGGACCCGAGTCTGTTTAGCCTGGAGAAGGGAAGCCTGAGAGGGGATCTTATCAATGCTTATAAATATCTAAAGAGTGGGTGTCAAGAGGATGGGGCCAAATTCTTTTCAGTAGTGCCCAGCAGCAGGACAAGGGGCAATAGGCACAAACGAGAACACAGGAAATTCCATCTCAACATGAGGAAAAACTTTAAGGGTGACGGAGCACAGGAACAGGCTGCCTAAAGAGGTTGTGGAGTCTCCTTCTCCGGAGATATTTCAAAACCCGTCTGGATGTGTTCCTGTCCAACCTGCTCTAGGTGAACCTGATTTGGCAGGGGGGTTGGACTAGATGATCTCCAAAGGTCCCTTCCAACCCCTACCATTCTGTGATTCTGTGACCATGATAAGAAAGCTCACTGTATATTTGCCTTTCTCCTAGGTATTCACCAGTGGCCCACTGGTGGGTTGCAGGCACTTTCAGTACCTTTCAGTGTTGTGTTCCTCTGAGTCTATGTTTTAGGTTTTAAGCAGTAAGACCTCCCATTTCCATCCTAAGATGAGCAGTGTGGAATAGGGAACAGAAGTTGGCTGCGCTGGGGCAAGGAATGTGAAGTCTGTTTCCATCCCAACACACGGTGTGGTCCCAGAACACCAGCACATGATAGTATGAAATGTTTTGGTTTTCACCAAACTGGATGAACTGCAAATGTGTGACACCTTTTTACTTGGATTCTTCCCAGAGCTTTTTTTTCTTATCTTGCATCAGATCATCACAAAAGCTGGCCTGAGAGGTCCACAAGGGACAGAACAAGCTGGAGGGCTACAGAGCACAAAGGCACAAGAATTCGCTCTCAGGCTGCCAATGGAGCTTCAAGAAGACCAATACCATCCTGATGGATTGTATCTGGAGATGCTAAAGCAGCCAGAAAGGAACATCATTATTTCTAACTGAAGAGTAAACATATGGGCCACAACAGATCTGTGACCATAAACATATGAAGACAGCAAGCATGATGTGATATTCTCCTAGTAGTTTCCCAAGCCAGAGATGATGAGCCGTTGTACAGTCTTCAGTGGACCCTTCTCCCATGACTTTACCCAGCTGTTTTATGAGACTATATAAAAAACTTACAGTATGCACAACACCCTGTGACAAAAAATTCCATGGGTGTAAGCCCCTTGGAGAGATATATTTTCTTGTTTGGTCTGAGACACTACTAGTTAGTGTCATTGCAAGCCCTCTAATCTTGGGGCCAGAAGAAAAAATGAGTTTCCTCTTCTCTTTCCTGCAGGCCATTTATCACTTTATAGACTTTTGTGTACTTTACAGGTTTTCAACTCTGAAGAAGCCAAGCTAGTAGAAGCTCTTCCGTATTTCATCCACACTACCACCTACTGTACCTTTTCATCTTTGACCGTAAACCCCTGTAAGATTTGGGCAATCAGTGGCATGAAATTTAACAAAAATAAATACTGGATTCTGCACCTGGGACAGAGTAATACTGGACACAAGTACAAACTGGGAGTGGCTGGAGAGCAGCCCTGCAGAAAGGGATCTGTGGCTGCAGTTTGACAGCGGGCTCAATATCAGTCAGCAGTGTGCCCTGGCAGCTAAGAAGGCAAACTCCATCCTGGGATGCATCAAACACAGCATAACCAACCGGTCAAAACAGGTGATCTCTTCTCACTGGGATCCAGTGACAGGATGCATGGGAATGGTTCACAATTGCATCAGGGAGGTTCAGGCTTGACATTAGGAAACACTTTTTTACTGAGAGGGTGGTCAAACATTGGAACAGGCTTCCTTGAGAGGTGGTCGATGGCCCAAGCCTGGCAGTGTTTAAGAGGCATTTGGACAATGCTCTTAATAACATGCTTTAACTTCGTCAGCCCTGAAGTGGTCAGGCAGTTGGACTGGATGATCATTGTAGGTCCCTTCCACTGAACTATTTTATTCTATCACTGATCAGGACTGTGCACAGCAGGGGCTACCCGAGGAGCACCATGGAACTGTGCAGTGAAATAATGGCATTCTTCATTTGGTTTCCTGCTCCCTTTCTAGTATTACCCAGTGCTATATTGTTCTGTGCCCTTGCTTGTTTGCTTACTGCTACTGTGCATTAAGCTCACATTTCCATACCTCCACTGTGACCCCAAGATCTCACACCGCTGTAGAAACAGTCAACTCAGAGCCCTTTATGTGTAAAGCTAGGATTGTCCTTCCCATGCATATTCCTTTACACTTGCCTACACAGAATTTCAGCTGTCTGTTTATTCCTCACTCAGTCTCACGAGATCCTTCTTTGGTACAGTCCTTATCTTTAAAATTCTGAATAAGGTTAGTATTATCAGCAAACTTTTCTCCTCACTATTCACTTCCTTTGCCATAACAGTTATAAATATGTTTAACAGCATAGGCCCTTGTCTGACTCCAATGGTGGCCTCTTTTTACACTGAAATCCCAAAATCAACCATTTATTTTTCTTCTCTCTTACCCAGTGTAGTTTCTTACAGATCCATAGAGCACATTAGGAAAAAGTAAAACTGTTACATTCCTATCACTTATGATATAAATATTTCAACTCTCTTAGTGACTTACATATCTGTTCTTGCTTCTTACTACAACTTATATTAAAGCAAAGAGAGGCCTAGATGTAGTCACTTGCTAAGACGGTGGTTGGGTTAGGATGCACTATCTCAGGTTAAAAGCATGGCCACCTTCACAACTTCAGCTCTGGCAGTTGAAGTAAATGTTGTCACTTTATGTTGTCCTTTGGAAAACATTCAGTATTACTAAAGGATTCTTAATGCCTGAGCTGGCAGAATTGCTGCAGTCACTTAAATGAACAACATGCATTTTTTCTGTATAAAAATAACCTGGGTTTTTTTGCAAAATGAAATGCCAGAGTTGCATACAAATACCTAAATAAAAACCATCAGACTTCATCTCATGTGCCTCCCACTGTAAAGCAGAAAACTCATCTACATAAAATTGCAGAGGCCTGCTCAAGAAAGCAGAGCAATCACATAAGTACATTTTAAAGTATAGCTTGAAAAATGATTCAGCCACGGAGAAGAATGACTGTCCATGACACAGAGTGACAATTTTGTCTCTAATATCTTGTGTGCATACATTCACATAGAGTAGCACTTGCCTGGCATGAGCTTACACTCTTGTCTGGGACTAAGACGTCTAGCAAAGATAAACTCAGAAGAAAAAATAGGAAAAAATACCCCAACCTCCAAAAAAAGGCACAGAAACCAAACAAAAAAAAATTTGCAGAATAGAGCTGGAACAGTTTCTAGCTCTGATCAAGCAAGCCTGGAAGACATACACTAATATCTAGAGTGGACCTGAAGAAAAGTCATGTGTCTGAAAGTTCAGATAGTACCCAGCTATGTACTTTGCTTTATCCATTATACTGGCTAATTTAGTAAAACTTAGTAGTCATGCCTAAAATCTTGCCTTTTGTCCTCAGATTGTCCCAGCTACAACACCACCAGGAAGACAGAAACTGCCCATCCAGTGTTTTTAGCCCAGTGAAGCAGGATATCGCAAGGCAGCCTCGCTTTCTTCAGAAGCAGGACCTGATGAGTCTGTGGCAAGTTCAAAGAACGATAATTGCACTGCTAGAAACTAACTGAAAGCTTACTGCTGTACACGCTTTGTTAAATCAACCAAGATCAGCTTGATCACCAGATACGCAGATACAGTCTCCAGTAAGTGCAGGAAAACATCCCTCCAGCGAATCTGTGTCACAAGCTGTGCTGAACTCTGGGCAGACTTGCTTTAACTAACGAGGCTTTTTAGAGCATCAGTTTATTATCCAGTCGGTATATGTCTGTACAAGTTCTCCTAATTACTGGCACCAAGAACCTATCACACCACCTAGTCCTAATAAGAAAACTTCCAAAATGGGAGGATGTGACATTTCCTTCCCATAGGACACCACAACATATCCTCCACTAGCAACACCAGTTGTCACCAGTCTGCAGCTGACCTCTTCCCTCCGAGATAACAAGTTGATACACACTAGCCGGGGTTGGGTCCTCAGCAGTTTCAGACAAAGGCGTAACTTAATGAAAAACAGCAGAATTGCCAGAGGCTGGCATGTCTCCCAAATCCCACGTACCACCTGGGAAATCCTGTTGGCAAACATATTCCACAGTGACCCAGCCCTTCCCTAGAGCATTTTCCTCCCTAATCTTCTTACACTGGTACAGACAATCTGGCACTTTCCATTGTAATTGCATTAATTGGCAAGGGAGTACTCAGGCAGTAAGACACCAGAGGGATGCCACCACAGAGCAGCATCCTTTCTTTCACACGCTCTGTGCTCCAGTGTGTTTGTTAGCTGGCAAGTGATTTTCATACCACAGGCAGCCCACAGGCATTAACACGATGTGGACACCAGCATCACGCACGCACAGTGACTACAGGCTGGAGTCTTGGCCTCTCATCTCCAGCCCCTGTTCCCTTGCACAGGGCAGTATTTCAGTCAGGGTGGCCAGACTCAGAACAGTTATTCCTGCATTCAGCATCAAAACATGATCTTCACTTCATCTCTATGTCCCTTAACCTCATTGCAAATCTAGAAGTGGCAGGATTTTTCCCATGTGTCTGAAAAAACCTGAAGTCTACAGGCTCAAAAACTACTATGCAGCACAAGTGAAAATGACTGATGTGATACAAGGCTTTACATATGGCTAAACCAAAAAAAACAGGGTAAGGGCCTCACCTAGGAGAAATCTAATTGGTTATATGGTGAGGTAGTAATTCAAAGACCAGCACAGATTTATTCTCCTCCTGTCACTTATTTCCCATGGGTCTTTGGACAAATAATCTTTCTAGCTGTCACACTGGTGAAATGGATGGTATTTACAAGCCCAAGCACTCAGTTTGCTCTAGCATAGAAAGACAAGTTTCTGGTGGTGCTCCATAATGATGGCAGTGTTCAGAAACTGTAAAACCAACGAGTGTGATATTACAGAAATAACCACAATCTACCAGGAAAGGAATGCCAGGTAGCAACAAACCAGTATGTTCCTTATTCCCTTCTTGTACTAAACTAAATGAATGAATAGAGAAAGCATAACCCCATGCCCAACACTACACTACAGGGAATTGGGGGGGCAGGAGGGGAGGAGGGCGGGAAGTGACATAAATGCAGCTGTAGGTCTGCACAGAAGCTGTCAAAGCACAGAAGGTATCAAAAAGCCAGACAGCTATGCCCTCCTCACTACCTGGGAAGGTCAGTCATACCTCTCTTGAAATGTGACAAGAATTGCTCCCTGCCTTGCAAGTCTTGCCCAGGAGACATATCCCTGCAAGAAAAGTGGCTGGTGCTGGCTGGTGCTAGCCACTGCTCTTCCTCTGCATGCTTTCCTCCATCCACCAGCACCACTGCAACCTTCAGGTGAACTTAGACAAGGGCTTCTCCTCAGGCACTAGTTCCCCATGGGGCTCCTGTGATAATGCACTTGACGCCTTGACCAAACTAGTAGTTTGGTACAGGCTCCAAAGGAGGTAAAGGCCTGATCCGTAGCCGGGCCAAGAACACTTCTGAAATCTGTTCTCTGAAAACCCAAAAAGGAGCAGAGTGACACAATAAGCATCCACGCATATGGACTTGGGTCACCGATCATGTGATGAACACATGAATAGCAGGTAGGTTTTCCAAGTTTCATTTATCAAAGAACAAAGAAAGTTGTGGGTACAAGGAGTCTCATGCCTATCTTTCCATCACATGTGATTTGACTACGAGCCAACCACTTTATCCCATAAATATGACAGCCTAAGTGAGCCTTTTTTGAGCTATCCCTGCTAGGCAGCATGGCTGCATGGCAGCAATCTCCCCTTGAGCTAGGACGTCTCTCAAGGTTGCTCCTCAAGGCCGACAGACCTTTCACAAATGGCAGAACTTTGTTAAGTGACCATGATAACTTTGATTTTGACTTGATAATATTGATTGCATGCTGAATTGATGCTAATGAAACATATGCAATCCTTTAGACATAAACTGTTGACCAAGTCTGGAACCGAGTCCGGATCCAGCCACACTAGACTCCTCTCTGAGAAGGAGTTTAGAAAGCAAAAGGGTGCATTCTGAACCTTGTAACTCAATGAGGGAGACATAAACTGTTGACCAAGTCTGGGACTAAGTCTTGGTAGGGACTAAGCCTACCCAGGCTCCACCCTGAGAAGGAATTTAGAAAGCAACGGGGTACATTCTGAACGTCATGATTCAACAGGAGGGCCTCCCTTGCCATTTGTGTCCCCAGTCTCCCTGTCAATCATTCTAATTCGAGTGTAACTCAATTTTGCTTTGTATGTTTTCCATGCAGTAATTAGTAGAGTCAACCTTGCCATTGAACTTTGTTAAGTGACACTTTTATAAAATCATATTAAAACTGTTCTGCTAACATCTTTGACAGTGGTTTTTTAAGCAACCTAAATCACCAGTTCGTGACAGCTCAATGCCCCAAAACAGATCACTCTTCCATGAACATCCCTTGTCTTGCAGATAACTGCCTTTATCCCCAACTCTGAAAATGCATTTCATAAATTTAAGACAGGTCTTAGGGCTGTTGCTGGCTTCAACCTCACATCCCTTCTCTTCACGCACAAATATGCACACTGACGTTTTGCTCATCCCTGACAGTTGCTTTAGGACAAGGTCAGAGAAATTTTTCACAGTGTTTAGAAATACGGGTGTCTGCCCATAAGAATGGGTGAAAGTTGTTTGCTAGGATCATGGGAAGTTCCCAGCTTGAAAGGAGATGATATGGGGAGGGGAGAGGGAGGATTTGCCTAAAATCAGCCTCCCAGAACAAAGACACCTATTAACAACCCATCGAAGAGAATGTGAACATTACCCTGATTTGGAAGTGAAGTTCATCTCTAAGCAAGTAAATCAAATGGGATATAGTTGGAAGGTGCCAGGCAGGAAAACTAAGTTGGGTTCATGGTGATATGTTCTTATCAGAGCTTCCCAAATGGGTGGGTGAAATTGTCTATTCTCTTGTACCCACTGCCTTTCTTAGAGAGTTATGCATTATCACACCCTGTAATTCCACCAAAAGCCCTGCTGTCCAAAAGCACACATTTCTCTTAAGCTGTCAGCCTTTTCTGTTTGAGGTGTGTTTTCCCTTGCGATTTCATGACTTTGTTCCACACAGGGAGACAAAAAACAATACAACTGACCCTCCAGCGTAGCACAAACACACAACTGGGTGTTACCGGTTTTGGGGTTGTACTACAAGCAAAGACTATAAACAGTGTGTTTCTACCCAAATTGAACACGAAGGCAGCAGGTTGGCACCCTGTTGAATTCCCAAAAGTGTATGCCTGCCTGCATTTCCTGCAAGAGTGACTCAGAGTGAGGCTGGTGAAGAGCAAACCTGCCTAATCCCCCACTTCACGGCCTTAACAGAGTAGGTGAAAAAAAAATGACTGGAGAGCGTGAACACAAAAATATACACCAGAGAAGCAACACAGTAAACCAAGGTGGCAGCAAAAAGCATCATGAATAGATACACCAGGAGGGCTGCCAGTGAAATACATCCTGATTTCTTTCAGTGGCTCTGACAGCTGTGCTTCATAAAACCCCATGAAACCAAGTCCTGCAGTCCCTGTTTAGCATTTGTGGAAGCAAACTTCCCATTGACGTCAAAGAACACGTTACCTCATAAAGGACTGCAGGGCTACTTGCAGAGACATCACTCATTATTCACTGTGACTGCATGCTTTCTGTGGGACTAACGCATCTTCATTCTCCCCTCACGCTCTTCTGTGGAAATTAAGAATAGGCTCTGATGATGTAAGCCCAACTCCAAAATCAGTGCAGAGGTCAGGTGGCTGCACGCTGCTACGCTAGATTATACAGACACATACAAACACTGCTTACCCTGTGATGCAGGGACAGTGCATTTTATTTCCAGTTACCGTGACGGTTTCCCTTCTATATGCAGTAAGGTTTGCTGCAGATTCAGTAAACTATCCTAGAGTGGGCAGCAGGCTCTCCTCACATTACCAGTCCAGTCGGTGTAGGATTACTACAGTGGCTGCAGGTTGCAGGTTTCTGTTCCTTTCCCTCTGCCAGCTGATGAGGGTGGCCGAATGGGTTGTGTACATGCTCTCCCTCTGACATAGTTTATAGCTAACGTCAAGAAAGAAGTATCCACAGGGTATCTGCAGGAGGCATGCCTTCCACACAGCATCCTTCTGCTGGGGTGAAAACTGCTGCCAGCGAAGGGAGGCAGAAAGCAAGGGGGAAAATAACCTTGGACCAGATGAAAACATGAAGCTTAGTGCTAAAGAATTATTGCACGCCAGATTCAGTGAATTAGTTGTCAGCAGAATACTCCAAGAGGACACGCGGGCAAGAAATTTCAAGCACTAAATCAAGTGCTTGATCAAATAAACAAAGACCATATGAAAATGGCTTCATGTACCCAGTTTGACATGTCAACAGGCCTAACACAGTATTCAAGAACAAATTACGATGCACACCAAAAATGGAGATGGGGCCAGAGTGAGGTGTAAGCAAAACTAGACTATTATTTTTCCATAATATATGGCCAGACCTTTATACAGTAATCTGTCTCTTAGCAAGAAAATGGATTTATATAAACCAAAAAAAAATTACTACTGAATATAAGCAAGAATGACAGAATCTAGCTTGAAATTCTACTCGTCAGAGATAGGAAATGCATTTTACATCGTAGTCCTGGTTTAATATTCCAGCATTTTTGTCACAAACCATTCAGCAGAAGTTACTAAGATATGTAGGCGAGGATTAATTGGATCTTTCATTTAGATTTACCACTTACAACTTGCTTTTACCGCTGACTTTCTCTGTCTGGCTAGAATTTGCATTCATACAGCTGCAGTCAACCCACTGCATCCAGAGGTGTTAGGTGTTACGTCTTGGTTTGGCAATTCAGGTAAATTTGCCTTTGGAAGCTTTGCACCATTATTTTCTTGTATTCACCAGAGTGTGAGAAGGAAGGAGGTGCACACACAAGCACCCTGGCTGGACCCTGGAGTCCGGTGCTGCAGTCCAAGACCTTAATTTTCTACCATTCCCCCACATGCTTTGGCATTTCTGGGGTATGTATAGGCCAGGTGGAAATGTTCTGCAGACAATTCCTTTTCCGCACTTCATATTGTTTGACTCATCTGCACTCTACCACAGTGACACGCATAGCGCAAATCCACATAGAGTCATAAGGTGTAGCTACTGCATTCGTAAACTGGACTAAAGTACATATCACCATATTCTCTATTAATAATTATCCAACCACAAAAATAAAAGCAAAGCTGACTTCTTCTTCACCATTTTAAAAGAGCCCTTCTGTAACTGCAGCAACTGTACTTTCTTCTGGAAAGGCAGGGGCTGAGATTTGGTGCTCTGCCAGGATCTGCATGAGGAAAGCATCCCTTCACACAGCAGCATATTTTAGCTCTTCCCTGCAAGCCCTCTCATCTGAAAGGTGGGTCCACTGGCTATTGCACAGCTGGGCCTGATTGCCAGCTGTATTCTTGGTTACACTGCTGATCCCATGCCCACTGAAATCCTTTCCTTCCACTTCAAGAGAACTAAAACTTGGCAGGTTACAAGTTTCACTGGACTATTTCAATGATTTTCCTTGCTGGCCTGCAAAATCCATTTTCTTTGAATAGCCTTTGCTATTGACTGAAAATAATTGGTCTAACTCTTTTATCTTTGCTGCAGCCTTTTATGTATGGGTGAACATGGTTGTCTTGTCTTTCTCCCCTGACTGAGCACATCTGACTGCCCAAGCTCTCTCTTATTTCACAAACTCCTCTCATTTTTGCAGCTGCCCTCTGAAGGACCTCCAGTTTGCTTCTCTCTACAATGAACAGGGACCCAAGAACTGCACTAGGGGCTTCCATGTGGCAGGTTTGCTCCTTCCACTCTTTGCTCTTCTCTCTGTGCACCCTGATTTTCCTTTCACCTTCTGGGCAGTGATCTCTTGGTACTCCCCCCACTTCTCTTCTGCAGATGCACCCGCCGGTGCAGATCCTTACCACTGCCTGCGTCTCCAACCAGCCCTTCAGCTGGTCTCTTCTCACTTCCTGGGCCTCATCTGGAGAATACTGCTCTCTGCCTTCCCCTCCTGCAAGACCCAGTCTGCTTTTGCACACAGAGCAAGGAATCATCAAACATGGGGCAGGAGGTGAGGAGGGTGACTTCCACCTTTTTCTAATGGTCTCCAAATTGAAAAAGACTGAACACTATATGCAGCTTAGAGTCCAGGACAGACATCAAGGCGCTCTGCCGTTACTGACTCTGCAACACCAGGTCCAGATCCACTCCTCTTTCTGACTAGCTCCAGCTCCTGAGTACCTTCATGAACCTGGAAAAGCAGACCTAGCAAAAGCAGCCTATTGTGAATATAGAGTGGACAAACACTGAGGTCAAGTAACTTCTCTTTCCACATGTAGAAAGTCAGTTTTCCAGCACCCTCTGCTCACCACTAAGTACTAAACCAGGTGCCTGTCACTCTCAGTGGCACATTTCTTAGCTAAACTGCCTGCCTTTCCCCACTTCATCCCCTCCCTGCATCCCCAGGTCCCCTCAGTACAGTTTTTTTCCTCTTTTTACCACATCCCTTGTTCACCTCTTATTTCAGTTCCTAATCCCATTTGGACTCCCACTAGGAAACAAAATCTAAGACGGAAATGTACATCACTCATGCAGATGCCCACCATCGTAGTTCTAAGCTGTGCTGGACACTCCCCAGACCATGACACCTGTGACACAGGCATAGGATCCAGGCAAAAAGGACCAATTGCATCACTGAAAAAAATCCTAGAATTATTCCTCTATATTTGCACTAGCCTCCAAATGGACAGCATTTCCCCTGCAAGTTAAGCATACTCATCAATCAGAGGGTTTAACTCAGTGACTGCTATGGCAGTGCCTGTGTGAATGAGAAAAATGGATATAAAAAGAAGTGAGCTTTACTGGGCTACTAGTATATCCTTTTGCTGAAAGGGAAACAAAACCAAAAATGTTCTTGGGGAATGCCTGCTCTGCTCCATAGAGTTGCTTGTCTGCCCCAACTTTTGAGGAAAGGCAGTCTGGAGATGAGATATCCCCTGCACATCATCACTACTGTGGCAGGAATGCTCTTGCAACACAGAGGGAGCAAATGTGAGGTTTTGACATTTGTGTGACTGCGGGATTTCATCTAAAGGAAATAATGGCACATCTGTAGAGCCTGTCAATGCTAAATACTTACAAATGGGCACAGTGTGAGACAAACAACAGGGGAAAAGATGCTATCTCTTTTATAAACTCCATCTCCACTGCTCGAGTTCACTGGAGAGGAAACAGCACATAGAACATCAGCTATTTAATAAACCACCACAGGGATCTCCCCGCCAGGGAACAGAACAAGGGAAGATCCACACACAACAGATATTAGCCCTGTTCTTTGCTCATGGCAAAGATCTGATGCTGCGGTGATGGTGATGGACACACTAACAGGACAGAAACAGGCACCCTACTGTAGCAACAAACACAGGCCTCAAGAGCTGCACCCAAGCAAAAGCACCAGCAGCCCAAAAGCCACCCTATCACCTTTTTGAGAGGTAAAAAGGAAATACACAGCCAGCTTCTATTTGCTCTGTGGAGCTCATATGCTCCCCTGGAGGAAAACTATGCACTTTCTTCACCCACACGCAAATGCTGCATCTCCAGTTGTCTCTGAACTGCTGGTCTGCATTAGTGGGATGGGAACAAGACACCGACTAATGAGTGACTAGCATCCAAGGTAGTCGTGATAGTTTTGCTGGTTCAGTTACTGTGCCACCTTTATCAGTGCCACAGACCGCTGGTGGCTATTGCCTTCTTTCCCTGTTAATGCCATGACTTGTTTCCTTCATTCCCCTTCCTCCTCCAAAATTCCCCTGACAGAAATACCTCACCTCTGCATCCTCTGCAGTACTGACCCGGGGAGAATGGTAGGTGTTTGCCAGGTGCAGAACACTAAGAGGGGAAGCTGTTGACTTCCCCACAGCCTCAACAGAGCTGGGAGCATGCAGACCTTCAGTCTAGCAGCAGTGGCTGTTGTCATCCGCAAGCCCTTCACTGTTACAAAACCTAGGTTCAGAGTTTTACAGACACTAGAGCTCTGCTCAGCCCAGCTGAAGACATGGGGAGCAAAGACCACTACAAGCTCCTTCTTCTTCCAGCGGCCAAAGCTATGGGGGCTTTCCTCCAGCATAAAGGTGCATATCCAAAAGGCTGCTCTAAACTCTGCAACAAAGATTCCCAGAGTGAAGCCCCAGGTCAGCTGTCTTGTTGAACACACACCTCTCTAAAACCACGTACGCTTCGGCATTTAGGGAGTCCCACCTGGAAGCCCTTTACGGCTGCTTTCACCTAACCATTCAGGGCCGTGCTCTGGTTCAGATACTCCTCATATGAATGGGCACTGTTAAATCCTGTTACCTTCTGCCTATGCATACCACATGCAAGGACATCCATACCTCATGCACCAATAACAAATGCCAACAAAGTAAATTAATACAATAAATATGGTATGATGAAAGGGCTAATTTAAAGACTTCTATTAGAGTGTGTGATGTTTATCTTGAGTCCTCTTCTTCGAGACCTTTTTTCCTCTCCCCTGCTTCAAGTGCATGGTGTCCCTGACACAGCCACGGGAGAAATTATTTGACTTCTGCTGACTGCATTGCTAATGAGAAAATTGTTTGGGTTTATTGCAACTTGATGTATATAAATATTCACAGCAGGATAAAACTCTTGAGAAAAAGTCTTATGTTCAAAGTGTCCTGGGACACAGCAGGGAGTAAAAGCCAAATTAATTTATAAAAAACCTGACATTTGGAAAACATTTTTACAAGAAGGCATATCTAGTAACAATTCCAGTGTAATAAAAAAAAAAACATTTAAAAACCCAAAATCCTAGACCATGCAGGCATTCTCATTTTTCTTCTGAGGGAGTTTAGGCACAGAAAAAATATAAGCATGTGTGAAGAACCTTCCCAACATAAAAGGATGGCTCCTGTAGTCAGAATGTTGCATTTTAGGACCAGAGGTTAGGGAAGGGAAAGAAGAAAGAGGAAATGTTTCAAGCATCTAGCAGCCTTAATGAAATAAGTGTGTCCAGAGGCCTGGCAGATGGGTTCAGGGAGACCGAGTCAGGTTTAGGAGTTTTCATGGAAAAAGACATAGAGGTGACTCTCAAGAACTCTGAGGAAGCCTACAGAGGGTGGAAGCAAGGACAAGTAGTCTGGGAGGAATACAGAGAAATTGTCCAAGAAGACATGGAACAGGTTAGGAAAGCTAATGCCCACATAGAATTAAATCTGGCCAGGGACATCAAGGTCAAAAAGAAAAGCTTCTACAAGTATGTAGCTGACAAAAGGAAGACTAGGGATGTCCCTCTCCAGAAGGAAACAGGAGACCTAGTAACACAGGACATCGACAAGGCCTCGGTCTTCACCGGCAAGGGCTCTAGCCACACTGCCCAAGTTGCAGAAGGCAAAGGCAGGGACCAAGAGAATGAGGAACCACCCACTGTAGGAGAAGACCAGGTTCAAGACCATCTAAGGAACCTGAAGGTGCACAGGTCCATGAGACCTAATGACATAATCTGCGGGTCCTGAGGGAACTGGCAGATGAAGTTGATAAGCCACTATCCACCATATTTGAGAAGTCGTGGCAGTCCGGTGAAGTTCCCACTGATTGGAAAAAGGGAAACATAACCCCCATTTTTAAAAAGGGAAAAAAAGGAAGACCAGCCAATCTCATTTTTGTGCCACGCAAGACCACAGAGCAGATTCTCCTGGAAACCATGCTAAGGCACATGGAAAAAAAGGATGTGATTGGTGACAGCCAACATGGCTTCACTAAGGGCAAATCATGCCTGACAAATTTGGTGGCCTTCTACAATGGCGTAACAGTGTTGGCTGATAAGGGAAGAGCAACTGACAGCATCTACATGGACCTTTGCAAAGCGTTCAACACTGTCCCACATGACACCCTTGTCTCTAAATTGGAGAGACAGGGATTTGACGGACCACTTGGTGGTTAAGGAATTGGCTGGATGGCTGCACTCAAATGGTTGTGGTCAATGGCTCAATGTCCAAGTGGTGACTAGTGAAGAGTGGCTTCTTCAGCGGTTGGTACTGAGACCAAGACTGGTGGTGTTCAACATCTTTGTTCACAATGTGGACAGTGGGATTGAGTAGACCCTCAGCAAGTTTGCCAACACCGAGCTGTGTTGTGTGGTCAACATGCTGGAGGGAAGGGATGCTATCCAGGGGGACCTGAACAGGCTTGAGAAGTGGGCCCATGCAAACCACATGAAGTTCAATGAGGCCAAATTCAAGTTCCTGCATGTGGGTCACAGCAATCCCAAGCACAAATACAGGCCGGGTGGAGAAGGGATTAAGAGCAGTCCTGAGGAGAAGGACTTGAGGGTATTGGTTGATGAGAAGCTCAACGTGACTGGGCAATGTGCATTTGGATCAGAAGGCCAACGGCATCCTGGGCTGCAACAAAAGAAGCATGGCCAGCAGGACGAGGGAGGTGATTCTCCCCCTCTGCCCCACCCTGGTGAGACTCCACCTGGAGTACTGTATCCAGCTCTGGAGCCCCCAAAATAAGGACATGGACCTTGTTGGAGCAAGTCCACAGGAGAGCCACAAAGATGATCAGAGGACTGGAGCACCTCTCCTATGAAGACAGGCTAAGTTGGGCTTGTTCAGCTGGGAAAAGAGAAGGCTCCAGGAAGACCTTGTTGCAGCCTTCCAGTACCTGAAGGGGGCTTACAGGAAAGAAGGAGAGGGACTCTTTATCAGGGAGTGTAGTGAAGGAGAGGGACTCTTTATCAGGGAGTGTAGTGATAGGATGAGGGGTAACAGTTTCAAACTGAAAGAGGGTAGAGTAGATATTGGGAAGAAATTCTTTACCTGGAAGGGTGGTGAGACACTGGAACAGGTTGCTCAAGGAAGCTGTGGATGCCTCATCCCTGGAAGTGTTCAAGGCCAGCCTGGACGGGGATTTGAGAAACCTGGTCTAGTGGCAAGTGTCCCTGCCCATAGCAGGGGGGTTGGAACTAGATGATCTTTAAGGTCCCTTCCAACTCTAACTATTCTATGATTCTATGAACTCACAAAACAGACCCCGTAATCAATGCACAGCAAAATGGACAATGGCATGAAGTGGAGTAGAGGATAAACAAGAAAAGGCAGAGTTATGTACAGCTTTAGTTCTGTATAACAGCAAAGGTAAGACTCAATACACTTACATCGTGAGGGTTTTAACTACTCCAATCTATAAGGATCTACCCTAGTCTATTTCAATACACTCCAAATCTGAGCAGTAGTTCCTGAGTTAGACTTTTTCCATATTTTTGGTAACTTTTAGAAAGTGGGAATTATGCCATGCACAAATTAGCAGTTTTCCCCTTGACATTTGGATGCACAAGCAATATGGCTGTGTTCACAGAGCACTCTGCACCACTGCGGTCCCTAAAAGCTTCAGAGGGATTTTGATACCCTCTCACAGGATGTAGCAAAGTGGTGGACTTGGCAAACGGTGTGTGCATGAAGTTTAGCTAGTCTAAAAATGTACAGCAATGCACTTGAACAAAAATAGTTCAAACTTTTACATAAGCTGATGGACTGCAAATGAACTTTTATGTTCCACCAAGGGAAAGGCCTCTGAGTCACTACACGTAATCCAACAGTCAGATGCCCTCAAGCAGGTGAAGCAGCTACAGTGTGCACACGTGCTACAAACCATGGCACCAAAATGATCCTAGGCAACTGAGTATTTTCTTCTATGTGTAGCGAACAACAGTCTGGGGCCAATGCTTGGAGGCAGTCCCCCGTACAGCTTCTCCCTTCATAGACCAATGTGAAACTTTTCCAGGAGAAGCTGGAGCAGCAATTTGGGGCTGTTTGTCCTAGCTTAGCTTTTCAGCTCTTCAAATGGAGAGACAATGCACTGAAAATTGCAATAAGCTGCAGGCCCAGACACCACTGCTGCAAATGCTGTTGCTTTTAGCCCCCCTTCAAAAGTGGGGCAGGGAGTTGGGGGAGGAAGGGATCGCATTTTTTCCCTCTTTTCTGAAAGCCTACATACGATGGGAAAGGGGTGAGACTGCAAAAATGCAGAGCCCCTTGTGGGAGCCCTGCTCTGACATCTAACAGTTGCTCAGGTATAGACTTTCTGCCACCCCACAGTACCCTGTCCCCCAAGGCTGAGTTACATGGCAGATGAAATGAATGGGTAGGGAGGAGTGAAGGGTCATATATTGGAGACATGTCCATTCATGCATCAGAGCAGCCTTTCAAGTGCAAAGTTATACGGTGGGACTACTTCCAGCACAGGGAACCATGGGAGAGACACCATTTAGAAACAGCACAGCACAGACGGCTCCCTTTCCTTCCCCATCCTGTACCAGGCACAACACGCCATGTATTTTTTTGTCTGCAACACAGAGCTTCCCAAGGCAGCCCAAAGATTGAAGTACCATTAATGAGGGAGTTGCAGGTGAGCTAGAAAGGAAGCAAGAAGTAGCAGTCAAACATCCAAATCTTGTGCAGATCATGAAGCACAACAGACCTGAGCAACATGTACCAGAAATGCCCAGTCCTGAGCTTCCCCATTCAGTTGTGTCTTTAACATGCAGTTTATCAGTCTACCTGTGCAATTTGTTGTCTCTGTCCCTTTTTGCCAGCTGAAATGCTTTTAACACTGTCTCTGATTGTGTTCTGTTTTTAAACAAACAAGTTTTGCTGCCCTACAAAACTAAGGGCATCTTTGAACTCAATGAACCCCTCCAATTTGCAATGCACAAACATCCTTCCAATCTGTCTTCCTTACTTGCTCCCCTCTGGCTGAGCAGTGAATCTACAGAAGACGCAGCCTGCACAATCTCCATTACCTCCCATTTAAATCGAGCAACTATTTCGGGAACTTTATTTTTTCTGCCTCTTTGCCTAAGCTATTAATGACATTTGTAGCTACACATCCCTTGGTAATTAGAGGGCTTTCAAACTTCACATTTCAAGTGCTGCACAAGAAGCAAGGTCTTGCACCCTCCCTCCCGGTTACCACAAGGTGAAGGTTCATGTGAAGGTTCCCAGGTGATGGGCCATCCCAGAAGTCTGAGGATTCCCGTGGTCAGAATAATTCCTATTCCACCCACACCAGGCCCACAGCAGAGCAGGGACTTTCCATTCCTTGAAATATCAAATACCAGCTATAACCAAAAGTACAGCAGTGTGCCAACCTCCCAGAAAACCAGGCTAAAGAGGCATCTTGGCAGGACCAATTCTACCTGAACGACCTTGCCCAATCTGTTATTGGACACTTCCAATAATGTAATTTCCACAACGTGTCAAGCTCTGCGTTCCCCAGTTCAGTAGCTAGAAAGTTTTAACTCAAACCTGTGACTACAAATCTTGCCAGCAGATATGACAACAAGTTATTCATTTCTTCAATATGGCAGTGTTTGCCACTTACAGTATAAATTCCAGTTCCTCTTTGAGCCATTTCTCTAAAACATATGGAGACTTCAGCAGACTAATATCAACACATCTTACAATAGTCAGCATATCTTTCAGTCTGTGGGCTATGACAAGGAGAAGGTCAGCATGGAAACTGACCCCCCCTTCCCACCACTGCATGGATCCTTTCAGGCTGGGCAAAGGCATACCAACTGCTGTGATAAGAGCACGTCATTCCCCAAAATTTCCGCAAGCTGTTTATCAATGGCTCTAATTTATATTCCTTTAAAAGCCACAAATACAATCCCCTACCTGCCCTCACAGACACACACCCACGCAGAGGTTAATTCTGCCTATTTGTTGTTTCAGCATTTTTGAAAAACAGTTGCAGGAGATGACACTACTGTTAGCATCGCCAAGTGACAGGATTTTCTGACTTTCAGCATTGGCTCTTGCAGACATCAAGGTTTCACACAGTCCTGACTTGAGGAAGAATACAGCTTCTGGAAGAATAGGCCAGTACCAAGGTTGTTTGAAAACCCCACGTTGCAAAATCAATATTTAACACATTGGATTTCCTAGTGAGTCTTCAGAGACAAGTGTCTGACATTTGAGTAGTCCTGGGTCAACATTAATTGCACATAACTTCTCATCTGCGTTTACTGCCACGTTTCCGCAATTAAATTATAAAAACTAAATGAAATCTCTAAGCTTCATAGCTAAATCTGCATGCTAAGTTAATTAACACTGTAATGGAAACCATATAAAAACTAAGGCCTGTCTGATCCAAGGCCCATTAAAATCAGTGACAGCTTGATTATAACCTGAAGCAAATTAATATCCGTGCAGCCTTGAAAAACTGGGGAGTGATGAACTGTTTCATAGATGTCAAGAAACTGTTTTGTATGGAGGCCAACTGAGAGGACCTTTTGTGCCAATGTCAGCATTTCTGCCGTCTACTGTGCGCGCACTTTATGTTTTTCATGAACTGGACACAGGGTAGACCATGCAATATACACTAACAGTCTTGCTGTTTCCAGCTTTTCTTTAGGAGGCAATATGCTAAGGAATGTGTTATCCTGCATCTAGAGGACCAAGAGCCACCTTCAAGTGCTAGGTTGAGCTGGAAAGGAAAATGCCAATTTTCCTTCATTGGACATGTGGGGTGCTGGGCACCAGTGGGTGCCACAGCACACCACAGTATGCTCCTCACACATATATTATGCATTAGCATCTTTCTCTTATTGACAAACTGCATTTGTCTTCCAACCAATCACCTGTTTTATACAACTTCTTAATGCATGGCACTTCAGAGCACTTTCCAACAAGAACAAGAAAAGGAACCACAAAATTAATACCAAAAGTAAAAAGTAGGGAGAAGCAGACATTAAAAAGAATAAAAGCCAAAATTTTGGCTCAGTGTTTAAATAAGCAAGGTGAAGTGTTATTCACCATATTCACCAAAGGCGTTTATCCTTTGTCAAACATAGCGTGTCCTCACCTAAATAGCTCTGGCAAGGTAAGGAGTTTGGCTGAGCGCTGAGATGCCATCGTGATCAGCAGCTCCCCAGAAATGTCATGTGAAGAGCACCAAAGACACACTATGAGGATCCCGCACTCAGGGGGAAAGAGTCCTCCGGGCTGCAAGTTAATTATGCAGACAACTGAACAACCAATAATTGGATTCAAAGGCACAGTACTGAAATGAAAAAAGGAACACCTGGAATATGAATGAGTTTGTATAACTTGAACCTGCAAATGTGGGTTTGTTAGTCACAAAACCTTTTAAAGCCAGCTTCAGAATAAGGCAGGAGAAGTGTTGCAAAACTTAATATGGTTAATTGGAGTTAATTATACCTAATTATGTATGTGCCATATTGCAGCATTATCTCAAAACAAGTATGTTTAATAGCTACAAACAGCACATATAATGTGGAGCACTATGACGAAGATCGAAAGAAAAAACATATTAGATATGCATGAAAGCAAAAGCGGACAGTGCCAACTGTGCTCACAGCGTCCCCCTGAGAGCACCCACGAGGGGCTGCGCTGGACGCCCTTCTCCCCCCACACTCACTCGCTGAAAGACAACCACCACCTTCCTCCTTCCAGCCGTGTCCCACAGAGAGCGCATGGGCCTGACCACCCAGCTGTGCCCCACGGCCAAGAACCCGCTTCACAGACAGGCACCTGCAGCCCTCACAGGCTTACAGAAAATGTCCCAGCCGGTGAGATCAAGTGGGCAGAGAGGCCAAGAAACACTATCCCGTCTCTGTCAGCAAGTCGGTCCTGCTCTAGGTCACCAAGGGAGATGTGGCTTCTGGTCCAGACACCTCACAAAACCACTGCCTGATGTGCTGCATCAGGAAAACGATTGTATATCAGCACAGCCACCTGGCCTGGGACTGCCAAAGGAAGCTGTCTCAGGCTCAGAGAAGGCAGTGGTTGTTAGGGAGGCCTTAAGAGAAGAGAAAAATTAAAAATCAAACCCATCACCCAAAGACATTTTTTCTCTAAATGGTAATGGTGGGATACAGAATAGGATTCTGATTTAGCAAGAGCCTTATCAGAGGAAAGGTGAGTTATCCCACACCCACCAGTGAAGACTCAGAGATAACTGTTTCTTTTCAGTATTTTTAGCCTACCTTGCTGTGCCTTGAGAGCTTCTTAGAGACAAATTAGCTCAGCACCTCCCTGCGAAGCTGGTAAGAGCTGGAGGCTACTTCAGAGCCCTTTGCAGCAGTCTATATTGATGTAGTACCAACATCTCCTACGTTTAATTGTCCTACCACCTCCAAGTGACTCCAATAGGAAATGGGTTTTCTGCTGGGTTCCATGCACTTAAAACCATTCATTTTCCTCTAAGGCATAGTGAGTGTACATGATGGACTCGTATCAATTGGTCTTCCCTGGCTGTCAGCTCCAAGACTGCAGCTGGGTTTTCTCCTGCCCAAGAAAAAAGAATTATCTGTACAGCATTCCACTTTTGAAAGCTGCAACTTTATCCAGAATTATTGCCACCTGAGAAGACCACTGCCTACCAAATGATAGCAAGGATAGTTCACTTAAAACAGAGACCCATGTTGAAAGACAGTAGGATTAGATTTAGGGAAAGAGCTGGAATTCAAGCACACTGGGATATTGCCTAACCAGTTTCTATTGATATATATGAGCTTCTTTCCCCATTCTAGTTCAAAGTTTAATATCACCATCTCACCAAGAATAGACATAAACAGCTTGGACATCCTTCAAGTAATAGGAAATAGCAAATCCAAATCTTTCTAAGGTTTGACAGCACATAGCTTTTCCCATAAATGTTGATAACCCAAGGTCTGGTACAAGACAGACAGTAATAATAACCCAGTGTTAATAAAAAAAAAAGACAAGACTTTTACTTGTTTTTCACACTCTTCTGTTCCCAAAGGCAAGCCACAAAAGAGGTTCTGGGACATGAGATACCACTATGAGATAGCAACTGAAGCAAAAAAAAAAAAGTATTAGCTTGACAACTGAGTGAGGAATTTAAATAGTCAATAGGCAGGAATGAAGGGATCCAGCAAACAGAAAATAATAAGTTGTAAGTGCAGTGGGAGGTTCTTTCATGCTTTTGAAGATGAAGGCAGGAAAGAAAAATCTGAAATTATGACAGTAATGGGAAGACCTGAAAAATTGTAGACATCAACAGCAGATGAGAAGGATGAGGCATGCTGAGCATCCTTTACAGCTTTCTTGAAAAAAAAAAACCAAATCCCTGAGAAAAGGACCTTGAATTCAAGTAAGAATATGTAGCCATAGCAGAAGAAAATAAAGGAAAGGCGAAGATGCATGGAGATATACAGAACAAGATAGATCTTTAGTACTGGTCAATGCAAAGGGCAAAAAAGATGCAGCAAAGACAGATTTCCACTGGAGGAATGAGATACTCCCACTAGAGTTGAGGTATTGTTTGCACCCAGATAATGAGGAGGAGAACTAAGCAGGACAAGGAGATGGGATGGCCAGAAAGAAAGGAGCGGCAAGCCTAACAGGAGAAAGAAAGAGAAAGAGAGGCTGTATGAAGGAAAAAACAATATAGAAAATACACAAGACTGATAAGGGAGAGAACTGGAAATCCACCTCTAAACCAGCAGAGAGGGGCAGATTTCCATGACAGAGGAGTTGGTTATTAAAAAAAAAAAAAAAAGAAAAAAAAAGGAAGATCTGCCATCAGAGGGGAAAATCCTGAAGACAGGAGCGTGAAATCAAGCACATGGACGCAGAAGAGCAAGAATGGAAGAAAACCTCACCCACAAATACGGTCAAGACTTGGAGAGAAAAGTGAGAATTACCAAGAGTCAAGCAGAGCTACACTGCACAAAAGATTAACAAGAAAAAGAGCTTCCCCCGTTATGTAAATAGAAAGATAAAGAAATAAAATATTGAGGTGCTAGGCAGTAAGCAGAAGAGAGAGAAAATAAAAAAAATAAAAAATAAAAAAAAGTTCTTTGGAGCATCCTGTATGAATGCCCTGACAAGCTTTCCATAAAGATGGTACCAAGTCTAAAGCAAAGGCAGGGCAGCCCATAGAATCATTCAGTATGCTATTTCACTCAAAGGAGCCTAAACTCACAAAGCCTCACAGACTCAAATTGAGATGCACGGACACCTCCAACCTAGTGTTACAGGAGGACCAGCAGATGCAAACCTGGAGAGTGGGGATAATCATCATAGAACAAAAATTTGGAACGTGGTGGAGAAAAACATATTAAAACATACATTTGCCCCTTCTGAAATACATTAAGAAGAAGTCTGGGTACATTATTTAGATCTATACCAGGCACTAGAACAAGTTAAGGGGGAAAGAAGGAGTCAGGCGGGAGGTGGGGAAGGTAACGAAAGACATATTTTAAAATTAGCAGAGATAAAACACAGCACAGGTCTCCCAGAGTTTGAACAATCCACTCTCCTTTGGTGGTATCCCTAACTTTCTCTCTGTCCAGACCTCAGTGAAGCATGTGAAACAGCACTATGTGGGAAGCTAACTGTTAAACTGGCGAAAATGGGTACAAGAGCTGAAAAGAGAGGAAGAAGCTTGCTAAGAGGGACACAACAGCAGGTTGTAGGGTGAACCGAGTGAAGGTAACAAATAAGGTTCTTTGAGGAGAAGGCAGCACAATGGTATTGTTAACACAGAGGACGTTCAAAATATCAGAAAGGCAAAAGCTGACTTACCTTGAGGACTGGAATAACAGAAATTGGGTGAAAAAAATCAGTCAAACAAGGTGAAGGATAGGAAGTTCCACCAACTGGAAGCCCCACAGCTGGGAACAACAGTGGACGATAAAGAAACTAAATTTGCACTAGTTACGGATATAGCATCCTATGGGAAGGACCTGGGTAAAAAGCAATCACAAATTCTAGGACAATTGGACAAGGACTTTCCACTAGAGATGAGAAAGCTCTAATACCATCATCCAATACCATGAACGATGCAGCATACTGTCCTGGTTATGTGCTTAAGGATAAACTCAAACTGCAGAGTATAAAGAGTTTTTAATTAAAAAAAAAAAAAAAAAAAGAGGAAGAAGAAAAGATTTGGCCTGTTTCATTCAGCAAAATGAAAGCTCAGAGGGGTTATGTTTGTTGTCTATAAATACATCCAGAGAGTAAACATCAGAGAAGAAGAAGAGCCATTTAAGTTAAAGGACAATGTTGGCACAGAACAAATGTGCACAGGCTGGCCATAAAATACATTTAGCACTGAAACAATCGGGAGGTTTCTAACCACCAGAGCCACGAGGCTCAGCGTAGCCTTCCGACAGGCAGCCAAAGACTTGAAAAGAAAAGTGGGAGTTGTTCATGAGTGCCATGATGGGGACCTGATGTGTGCAGGACCAGCAGCTTTCACGTGCTGACTTATGAAGTTCCTTGTGTTCCAATATTTGCTAACAATTTCCACCCTTTTTTAACCTTAATATATTTCCAGTGGTTCTGCAGACTCTTACACAGTGAATTTAAGTCCCCTGGCAAAAGATCACCTTTCACCAACCTCTTACAAGCAGTCTACAAATGTCCCAGTGACTCAGGAAAAGCCCAGTGCTGCCCCATTATCGCCCCACGATATTTCTAACATACAGACCAGGCAAGTCAGGATCTGAAAGACGAGATGGCTGGCTGCAATACTGGCTCCTCAAGGGAGTAAGGAATGCAGCTCTGGCAGGAGCTGAATTAAAGCCTACATGCAAAACAGCTCTCTGGTGCACACGTGGAGGTGCAGGGCTGCTGTAGCCATGCTGGCTTGTCCAGCATACACCACTCCGCAAGTGGCCCACCCTGAGGATCCTTGTAGCCAGGCAGGGAGCTGAGAAGGAAGCAATCTAGTAGCCAACAAGAAACGCCAAGGGCAGTGCTGTGTCTGTAACGAGCCTGGTCCTCCTTGGAGAGTCACCTCCCCCCAGGAGTTGCTGCCATCGGCAAAAAGGACAGCACGTCCCTTGCCCCACCTACTGCTGCTTCTTCAGCTCTGTCGGCTTCATTGCTCAGCACTCACTAACCTGCACCTCTAACTGACATGGAAAAGGATGCACTTTGACGGGGATCACTTGCAATAACAAGGTAGGGAAAGATCAGACAAGCAGCTGAGCTAGGGACAGAGACCTCTCAGAGGGACAAAGTGTCCGCAGCTAGGACAGCAGTTTTGTTACCAAGCCAGAGCAGGAACCACAGCCTGCCATGCCGAGCCCTCAAGCAGCAGGGAGGTACTTCCCAGGCTGCAGATCTATATAGGAGAAATCTCCAGCCGTGAAGGCAGGCTCACCGTGACCTTTGCTTTCAAGCACCAAGCCAGATTATTCCTTGTCCCAACATGCAGCCAAAGGAAGAAGTTGTGATGCAAGTGAGCTACACATTCCCACCACATCTTTTTTTGCTACAGGCCAGCGCCAGGCAGAATGATTCCGATATTATTGGGACCAGAGGGGATCCTAAGATACAGTTTCCCAGTATCACAACTCCGGTTTGAGTGGGGATCTGCTCTCCCCTTCCACTCCTGCCTTGCAATTTCTTTCTGTAGAAAATTCAAGGTTGTTTAGGCTAAAAGAGAAGCACCCAAAAAGGGACCACCGTTTAGCAGGGGACTCACTAGAAGGCGACTTCCAGTCCCTCCTTCCAGAGCAGGTTATACCCTTAATATGAAACAGTCATTGGATAACATACAATTTAGGTGCATGGAAAACTTTAAAATTCAGAAGTAAGGCATCTTCTGAGGATAGACTCCTCTAAGACAAAGTAGGATCAATGTAGGGAGTTTTCAAGATCCCTGTGTCAAATTTGGATCTGGGCACACGAGACTGACAAGACACCTCATTCAATAACTGAAGAAGAAAGATTACATCTGATCCATCCCAATTCACCTGGGACACCATCCTTCACCCCCTCAGATGCAAACAGGTTCATTGTCCCAACTCACTGGAGGGTACAACGTCAAACGACAGGACACATAGCTAAGCAATCCTCTTTCACCCAAGCAAGGAATTTAGCTCCCCTTCCCCTGAACCTGGAACAGGGCCTGCTGACCTCTTGAAGTTCTTGGTATCTTTCTGCAGCACGTTAATGATTCAGCAGAAGGCAAAGAACAGGCGTATGAGTGCTGCTTAGGTCCTATGCTGAAGGCCTCACCAGAACCTGAGATGTCTTAGCCTTAAGCTGTTGCACAGCGCTGATTTCAAGGATAAGGTAGTACATCAAATATGCAGACTAAACTGAAACACGCTTCAAAATAATATGAAAGCCCAAAGAGAAATACTTTTAGAGTCCTTTTGGCTGGCAAAGTGTTCAGCAATCTTTTGTCATTAACTTAGCAGTTTCCAAGAACCTACACAATAAAATACTATGCAGGTCCCACCACTAGGGCAGCAGTTAAGAAACTATCATCAGGTACATTTTCTGCAAATTGGTCATAATTGAACAATTCTGTGAAATACACAAAGGAAAGATGACCTTGTTTAAGTAATTTATCAGATAATATTAAATAACCAATTTTACAAATGCCACAGCAAACATCTGACCTCTCCTCAGAATACTTTGTGCCCTATTCTATAGCCCTGTAAACAATGAATGTTCCTCACATAATTATTACTTGACTGAACAGATTAAATCCTACTGCACACAGAAATCATTCTTTTTCATTCATATCCTGGAACATTTAAATTAAAATGGTAATAAAGACTCTTCACAGGGCCTTGAAAAGGTCTTCTCAGATGCTCCAGCATCACCTGAAGCCAGGACAAGGAAACAGAGCCAAGAAAAAAACAAGTTCTGAAAAACTGGTTGAAGTGCTCAGATTAACAAAACACTGGCAAATGCTGCTGATACAGGGTACATGAACTGAACAAAGGCCTGAGCAACTCAGTCTGACCCCAGAGATGTCCCTGCTTTGAGCAGGTCAGACTACACACCTCCCAAAGTCCCTTCCAAGCTAAATTATCCCATGAGCTTACAGTGCAAATGACCTTGTTGTGTTAATACCCCTAATTTCTCAAGCCCTTCTTCCCTTAGTCCAAAACTCCTAGAGCTAACAACTATCCAGCCTCTCACATAGGATTTGCTTTCTCTATTTTAAGTCCCTACATTTTCTTCCTGACCTCTCTGATTGCTATTTTAAATGTCACCCATTGAAGCAGGGTCTCTAATATTCTTTTTTCATCAGTGTCCAGCCAACAGTTAGCTCCAAACTTGTCGCTTGATGTAGGGCCTTTCACAACATGTGTTTCCTTAAAGTGTTTTCCATACATGGCCTGCAGAGATGAGTCTTCCATGTAAAATACTGTGAAAGTGGCAGAAAAGAAGGCTTCACGCACACGGAAACATCCTGGTGAACCTTGTAAATGGAACAGAAGAAGGACCAGAAAGAAAAATGATAGGTTCCACCTTCAGAGTTTCAAATTTCTTGTTTCTAACATATTCTTAATAAGCATGCGTAAAGCAATTTTTTGTAAAAAACTTTATCGTCTATAATGTCCCCTACAGAAACAGAAAAAAAAAAAAATGGTAGCAGGCAACAGAATAAGTTATGGGAGGTTACACAGCCATCATGACTGACTAGTCAAAGCTATGACACCCATTTATCAAACTGGCATTGAAATAACAACACATATATCTTACCATAAATGCAGTGTGGGAGGAGAGGCAGACAATAAAATAATGCAATGCTTTGCACTTTGGTGGCATAAGCTGAAGATCTCCATCTATTTTACAAACACACACAGTTTAGCTTCCAGCCTGGAGAGCAAATAATTAATAGCTCTGTCATCCTTTGTGCCACTGAGTCACCACAAAAAGTTAAGAGGCTGATCTGCACCTTACTGCAAATGTCCAGCTCTGTGCACAGTGGGGAAAGCAAGCCGGCATCACTGGTCATAACAGTGCCCACTCCCAACCAGCACCCAGCAAGCACAGCCCCTCAGCTCCCCTGTGAGCTAAATAAAACCTTGGACCAAAGCCCCCCACCCCTCTTTGGAGGTCGGATCTGGCCATAAATTACTTCCCCTGTAAGACACAGAAAGCTCACTCTGTGGTCGTGAAGACAGTGTTGAGAACGCATGTTCCAGGCTGGTGTTGTCCCACAAAAGCTTACACACCTGTCCTGAAGTCCCACAAAATAACCCTTGAAAACAACTGTAATAAAGTTTGATTGGGCAATTAAAAAGGAAAATCTGACTAACAAAGCTGGAAGATAAAACTAACACCCAGAGACTCAAAACACATGGCACTTACCATACTTTATAGTCAGCAGTTGTAGTACAGTTCCATCAGGTTCTGACTTTGCTATTAACTGAGGCTGACAGACCAACTCGCCTGCAGTGACTGATTTAGGTGACAGACTAATGTGGCCAAGTGGCTTGTAGTTCTGTCATCTTTTGTTGCACACAGCTACTCTTTTTCAGCAGGCAGACCTGGCTGACCAGTCAGACAACCATATATCAGCCGTGCACACGCAGATGGGCATCCTAACCTTGATGTGAAGGGGCTACCAGCTAGGACTCAGGTGATCAGCAGCACCCTTTGGGATCCAGACAACTCTCCAGTGACCTTTATGTAGGCTGGTAGGTTGGTCATTTTTTATAATAATTCCAATTCAATCATCAACAAATTATTCAAGTTATAGATGTGATAGAGTATTTCATAGAATCTTATGTCTATTATTATTAATGTAACAACAACACCATTACTGTGTTTCCAGACATTTTATCCAACGATAGTTGGTGCACGATGTGCTAATGACGTTACTCTGTGTGTATCTGTGCGTGTGCGTTTATAAAGTATCCTCTTACTGAAAATGTGCCACAGTGCAAAGCTGTAAATAACAATATGAAAAACTGTGCAAACTCTGACACTGAAACAAGGGAGATTTATGAGTAATAAATAATACGTGGGGAAGCATGTTGGTAGGGAAACTTCTAGCCTTGGATATTGAACATGGTACTTGGAAGTCAGAGAATCATCTGGGGGAGAAACAGGTAAGGTTTGGAAAAGTTTAACAGTAGCAAGTTGTTCCAACAGAGGAATAAAAAGGCATAGCAGAATTACTAATTACATTTTTAAACTTGTGCATCAGCCTTGCCTCTCACAATGCACAGCTTTTAGGGGTCTATCCAAGATCAGACCCTTGTCACAAACACAGGGAAGGAAAGGTTCTTTCCTTAGGTGATGACATTCAAGATGAGGAAGACTGAACAGCTGAGACAGCTGTAGGAGCATGTGAAGGACCATGCTGAAGAAGCCTTGCTGCCCACTTCTGGCAGCTGCCAAGACAGGAAGCAGGAAAGAAATATCAAGAAGCTCTCTGTACAATAAAGAAACAATCTGCCCCCAGTGGAAGGTTTGCTCTTCCTACCCTAACCATTGCCAGTTAATGGCTGATTAATAATTGGATGCATAAAGGATGAGATCTCTTCTTAATTTTGCATTTATTTAATGTTAAGTGAATGTTCTCACTATTCATAATAAATCGTTAATCCATTTTTGAACCCCATTTAGCTCTTGACAGTAACAACGAAATGACACAAATCACACATTTCCCTCACATGTAAGTTTATGTTGTGTGTCAGGGAGTAAGGCACTTTGCCCATTCTATATATAGTTAGTTCATTAAGTGTTTATTTTCCACTAGCTACAGTTCTTTTCTCTCCACGCCCACACACGCAGTGTGTCTCCCCAGGCCCTCTTGGACTGGCAGCTGGATTGAGAGTTTACACGGGCTTCACAAGGTAATGTCTAGAGTTCAACCTCAGGAGATGGTTGCTATATTTTGTAAAATGCTGTGTGGCCTCTATGCATTTACTTTTTAGGAGTCATAAGGGTGAGTTCTTTTAAGGACATCTGAAGGTCTTCCCTAGCAGGCCAGGCAATCACCACAAACAGGGCCAAAGTCCCAGATTCTACGCAAAATCTTCACTTGGGCTCAGATCAGCAGACCCACATGCCCCAATCCTCAGGAGCCAAGGACAGCCTGGGAAGGGGGAGAGTTGATGATGACGGTGAGTGGCATGACCAGCCACCCCCTCCTCAAGGCACACAAGAAGGTTGGTCCTATCCCCACACCCAGGGCTATGACCTGGCAAGGGGATCAGCTAGCCACAAGTCAGCCAGCCCTGGGCTACCAGGATTGCAATGTTTCCTCCTCGCCGTCAAAATGCCCCACGGGCCCTTTGTGAACAGGAGGGAGAGGGCAAAATTCCCCTGTCTGTGTGGCCCCAAGGGGCAGGATGACATGTCCCATTGGAGCCCCTGATACTTTTGGATGGTGCCACTGGGGAGGGCTGGACTCCAGGCAGGCCAGCCTCCCTTCAAGGGCCCTTGGAGGGCCACTGCCCCATGCAGGGCCCAGAAACCTCCCTCAGGGAGGAGCAGCTCCTGCCACGCAATCCCATCCTCACCTGCCCGGCCCAACACAGGACCGCAGCAGGGTGCTGGTGCTGGTGCTGCTCAGGGAGCTGCTGATGGGGCCAGAGGCACAGAGGGTGCACAGTGGCATCCCTGATGAAAGCCGAACACCCCATCATGCTCCATACACACCTCCCACCACCAACAGGTTCATTGGCCCTGTTAGAAAGGGAAGAGAACACGGCTAGGAAAACGGCTTTCTCTTCATCGCTTGCTCCCCTGAATGCTAATCAGCGGCGCAGGCTAAAAATACCCAGCAAGGCTGGCGTGCACACGGCAGAAGGGGAAAATGGGGGAGCTGGAGGCTCCAGCTTCCCGGAAGGAAAAAGGACAGGCAAGGAAGAGCTTTCCCCAAGCCCTCCACCCCGGCTGCCGGCAGAGGCACGATCCCCCGGCTCCTCCACTCCAAGGCTGAGGTTCCCACCTCTCCTT
>VYZM01000067.1:41068-68458 GCA_013398915.1 Dromas ardeola | reverse complement strand
GAGGTAAGCGGCAACACACACTGATGATTAGTCTAAATAGAAGACAGACTTCAAGAGTTTACATTAAAATAATGAGTCAAGTGCAGGATTTTGAGTAAATAAATTGATTTTCCACTTTGCAATCATAACCCTCATTTTTCAAAAAGTAGATTATTGAAAATTCTCTAAAAGATGTATAGAAAATGTTATGCCTAGTTCTGAAAGTGTTCGTGAATAACCTGCAAAGAACTTAGATATATTTTTACACACTAAACTGAAAACTGAGAAGCAAAAGCAAGGAGAGCAAAGTGACTTTGTCCAAGGGCATTTGATGAGTCAGTAGTAAACCTGCTGAACCCAAATCCAAGTTTCCCATGAGATGTAGTTTATATATAACTTAATTATAGTAGCTTCTTCTTCCCACTCATCCCAATTTTGCTGAGAGTTGTAGGAACAACAGATTATAGGATTGTTACTGCTCAGATTGCTCAGAAAGCCATTTGACAAGACAATAAAAGACAAATGGTGGTGTTATTATCCCAATTCCCATCTATGCAACCACTGTATGGATACAGCCTGGATAATTTCAGTATAAGTAGTGTTTTAGTCCCTAATGTCTTTCAAAAAAAAACTAATTTCAAATTATTATTCCCAGGACAAACCAGTAGTCCTTGGCAAACCCAAGAATTCAGGCTATGTTCTCCCCTCTAAACTTAGTTATTTCCTCCAAGGGTGTCTTTATTCTTCACTCATTATGTCCTGCAAGCCTTTAGCAGTGTTCTGAGGAAGAATATGAAGGCAAGAAAGTAAAGGACAGCCAGAAGATTTGCTGTACCAGGACAAGACACACAACTTTCTCAGCTGCATCGCTCATTCATCAGGTTGCATGAATGGTTGCAGTGGTGAAGCCCTTATTAAACGTTGAACCCCATATGCAAATTTTGGAATAGGTTAAATACATAGAAGTAAGAATCATAGAATATCTCAAGTTGGAAAGGATCCATAGGGATCATCGAGTCCAACTTTGTGCTCCTCACAGGACTACCTAAAACTAAACTGGATGACTAAGAGCATTGTCCAGTCACTCCAGGGTCCAGTGTTTCTGACACTGAGAACTCTGGAGGTCCCCCCACACCAAATAAGTGCATCTGCCACCCCAGAGCCAGCATGAGAATCTACCTCCCAAGACAACAGAGATACACTCAACAGTATGGATGGTGGACATCAACTGAAGTTGAAACGAGCAATAAAAAAATACATGGATAGCAATAGAGAAGAATCAGACTTACCCAAGTCTCCAAGAAGTCAAGGGAAGTGTTTGGAAGAGCTACGAGAGAGAAGAGCTTTTATATTGGAGCAGCTGGCGGTACAAGATCAGCACTGGTTGCCCGCCCCAATTCCAAAAACGTGTAACCCGTCAAGATGATGAAATTGCTGAGTTCGTTATTGGAGCTTATGAGTCCTTTCAAATTTGTTTGTAGTAAGGACCTAAACATTACTTTAGATTACAAGGAATTCTTTCATCTTATGATGACTTTGGGAAAATAAATACCTGGCATTATTCCAGTCACTTCCTTGAAATTACAACAGAAGTCTTAACTTAACACCTGGAGAGCATCTCATGGGTTTATCTGAATTACATGCTACTGTCATGGACTGGATTTTTGTTTAAGTACATAAAATTCACATTACAACTTGCCAGGACAGAAGTTAGATACTATCAATGGGATATGCAGAAAAGTTGGGGGTGGTTTCTGCCTGTTTTAGCTTCCTCACCTACAGTTGGGGGACACAGCACCCTTGATGATGTTTTCCAGTAGCATTTGACACTGGCTGTAATGGGGACAATTCAGGTCAGAAGAGCAGCAGCAACTCCAGGGACCTACAATGTATGCCTCAGACTCTAAATAGGGCTTATATGGAAAATGAAATTTAACCTTGGGCAGAAAAAATGGTGAAAACCTTTGTTTTGGAGTGCTGGGAACTCTTTTCATGCAGATATGAACTGAATCAGTTTCTCCATCCATCAGTCACTCAAGCAGTTGTATTCTCTTACAAAGATGTGTAGGGCTGAGTCTGCGGAATTTCACAGAGAGGAAGCCTCGTCTTCCTGAGGCTTGCTTTTGTTTTTTAAGAGATAAACAAGGAACGAGTTTCTGATGTTAACTAAAGCTACAAAGGGATTGGAGACCCCAAAGAGACTTTTTCCAGGTATTGTTGGTTTGATACTGCCAGTACCAAAGATGGTACTTGAGAATATTTAATAGGAAGCTGAGGAAAGCTAAGCTTTTTCAGTACAAATGGGTCCTCTGGTGCAAAAATTGAAATGTAACAGAAGTGCTTTGAATTATTGACTTTGATTCTCAGGAATTCATGACCTCCTGCAATACACTATTGTTGCTGCAAGCCATAACTCCAGAACAGGGCTGAGGTGGCAGTTTCTGTGAACAGGCAACAATTATGAATTTGGAACACACTACGCAAAACAAAGGCTGGTTCTTCCCTTGTTTACAGATGCGTTATTTTAATACTGCAGACTCTATGCCATAGATTATCTCTAAATTATGAGGTGGGTTTCTCAGCCTTTGAGGTGGTTAGAAGTTTTTTTGGACAACAATATTTTCAAGCTTCCAGGGAGCAAGTCCTTTCAAATGCCGCAAACTATCTACTAATGGTTTGAGAATGCATTCTTACAATTAGGTTGAAGGCATGTACCTGGATTTAGGTGCCTAGCAATTATGGAATGACATCACATTCAAATATGTAAGTCAAGGTATTTGTGTCCTTGGTATAATCAGTTCATGGCTGAATACTGCGGATTTGTGCATCTTCAGGATTTTTCAATGTAGAAGTATATAAGGAAATATAAAATTTAAATAAAATACAGCATTTCATAAGCTGTGTAATCAGTCTAGCTTTATCATTCTCAGTTGCACATCAGACCACAGAAACAGAGGATTTGATTATTTTCTTGAGGTGTTACAATTCTATCAATGATCAGCCTTTATCCATGTAAATGATTTCTCTGTCTCTATTGTGGGGTATTTCCAGATGGCTTTAGCAAGATGCCACCAGTCACGTTTCACTTAATTTCCTTTCTCAGTAGTCTTCAATATTGCCTTATCTGAAGATGAAACTAAAGGTGGATCCCTGAAGGTTTTGTATCAGGAGACAGAAGACTGGAAAATGTGGGTGACAAATGCCTCACAAAGGAAGTAGACAGTAAATTATCCATGAGCAAGCAATGTGCCCTTGTCGCCAAGAAGGCCAATGGAATTCTGGGCTGCATAGGGAAGAGTGTGGCCAGCAGGTCAAGGGAGGTCATTCTCCCCCTCTACTCCGCACTGGTGAGGCCACAACTGGAATACTGGGTCCAGTTCTGGGCTACCCCGTTCAAGAGAGACAGGGAACTGCTGGAGAGAGTCCAGCGTAGGGCAACAAAGATGACTGAGGGGTTGGAGCATCTCCCTTAGGAGGAAAGGCTGAGAGAGCTGGGACTCTTTAGCCTGGAGAAGAGAAGGCTGAGGGGAGACCTTATGAATGGTTACAAGTACCTAAAGGGGGGGTTTAAGGAGGATGGAGCCAGGTTCTTTCCAGTGGTTCCCAGGAACAGGACGAGGGGTAACGGGCACAAGCTGGAACAGAGGAAATTCCGATGGAATATGAGGAAAAACTGCTTTACGGTGAGGGTGCCAGAGCACTGGGACAGGCTGCCCAGGGAGGGCGTGGAGTCCCCTTCTCTGGAGACTTTCAAGCCCCGTCTGGATGCAGCCCTGAGTGATGTGCTCTGGGCAACCCTGCTGTAGCAGGGGAGTTGGACTAGATGATCTCTAGAGGTCCCTTCCAACTCTGAAGATTCCATGAAGTGCTTTTCAATACCAAGAACAGAAACGGTAAATATCAGTTTGCCTCTAGACTCCACATTGGGTTGAAATACAGTGAGAGAGAACTGTTAGAAAAATCTGAGTGGTTTAAAAGGATATTATATCCCTGCCTTTTGCTTAAAATGGTCCAAAAGACTTGTCAGTGTTTGAGAAAAGGACAGGGAGGGTAATGCATAGCTGAATGCACAACAAAGAGAGTAAGAGGTATTTCCCCAAGTCCCTCATTCATTAGATGAGGCCAGCATTGTGTTCAGCAGCAAAAGCCAAACAAGATCAAACCATTTCAGGACGAGAAGATGGTTTCTATGGTTTCCTATGGCTTCCTTTGGGTGCAGTATTGTTCTTACATTAAGTAACTGAGAGTGCAAATGACGAAGATAAAAATGACAACCCCAAAGTTGCTCTAATGAGCTCCATTTTATCTCCAGGTATCTCACAGTCTGGATTTAATGGAAAAATCTGTGCACATCAAGGGACCACAGCCACGCAGTGAGCAGCTGGGTTTTGCCATTAATAATGGAGAAGCTGAGGAAGAGCGTTAGTATAATTCTTGTTGTAACGCCAAGGATGTGAATGGAATGATAACAGGAATGAATATGACAGGTAACCATTTGAGATGAAAGAGGCTCCTGTGATGAAATGCACCTATCATATTTCACGAGACTTCGAACCAACAAATAAACAAATAGTCAGCAAAACTTTGAGGACCTACGTGTCATATTAGTTTTGGGTTTGCCCCAATTATGCACATGCACAAATTGCACCTTAGGTGATCCCCATGATCTAGGGAATTGTATAAAAGCTCTCCCAACTCAGGGCTCTTCATTCCACTTTACTTGCTTTATTCACCTCCGTGAACACGGTAAGTATCATTCTACCTGATCTCTTTCCTAAACTTTGAGTGTCTCTTTTCTGATAGTTTTAATTAAGGTCGGAATCATCCATAAGTATTCCAAGATCCTTAATACTGTTGGATGATTTCGCCATGAATTTATTTTTCTTATTTGATGTTGGACATCCATGTATTTGGATTTAAAATGGTAAAACTAGGCTTTTCAAAAATTATTGTTTCCTGTTAGTATAAAGTTGAACTGTCAAAGCAGCTTCCAAAACATCAACAGAAGGCTAGTTCAATCACTAGGAATTTTTAAAGCATTTTGCATGTAAGTTTTTGATATGTGTCTATCTATATGTTTGTATTTGTTGAGGGGACAAGCTTAACCAGAAAGAATGTAGAAGTATTGTCTAAAGAATTATTAGAAAACAGAGATGAAACTAGGAAAGCCTAACCTAGCCTTTACATTGTCCTTGCTTTGAGCACGGAGTTGGACTAGATGACTTCCAGAAGTCTCTTCCAATCCAATATTTTACTGGTTCTAGTTGGGGGAAAAAATTGTTCACAGGTGGTATTGATTCCTAGTCCTTCCACGGGTTTTCTTTTAGGTAGGATCAGATCCTATGGCAAAAGTCTTTCTGAAGAGCTCAGATCCCAGCATACTTATCTGGAGCAGAAACTCAGCCCTAGATATATGCGTGTACCAGTTTCCCATCTGGGAAATCAAATAATCTTTTCACTCACCCTGCGACTCTCAAGCTACTTTGCAAGCATTTCAGGGCAGGGAATGCCTTATTTAATCCATGTTTATAGCAGGTCCAGCATACTGGCAGCATGATTTTAGCTATTGCTTCTGGAAGTACGTTACAAGTCAATATGCCAAAATTGTTCTTCCAGCTACCCATTAATTTACCACATGAGCTTTGCTGGTTGTCAGGTTACACCGCTTTGTTTTTGCTAATATAAAACAAACAAATCTTTTAGACATGGACATTGCAAGGGTAGGTGCAATGTATAATGGAAGTAATTTGCAAAGTAAAATGCTCGATAATATTTTTGCAGTGTTTGACAGTGGAGTAGAACAAAGAACTACTTTTCAAAGGGAACCAAATATAAGAAATTAGGAATGAGACCATTAGAAGGGATGACTGCTCAGAGTGCAAACTGGGCAGTGCTGATTCACAAGAGGGAGAGATGTCACATGGAAAACACTGAAGAGAAGGAAGAACAATCAAGACCTGAAAGATAATGCCATTATTCTAGTCCATGTGGCCAACTTTCAAATTCTATTTCCCATTGAATTTATGCCTTTCTTTTACTCACCAGTGTGTGTTGCCGCTTACCTCCATCCCCGCGAGATGGCTTGCTACGACCTGTGCTCCACCTCCGCCTGTGGCGTCTACCGCCCCCAGCCCCTGGCTGACAGCTGCAACGAGCCGTGTGTCCGTCAGTGCCCTGACTCCACCACTGTGATCCAGCCACCTCCCGTCGTCGTCACCTTCCCCGGCCCCATCCTCAGCTCCTTCCCCCAGGATTCCGTTGTGGGATCCTCTGGAGCCCCCGTCCTTGGGGGCTATGGGGGCTATGGCGGCTACGGAGGCTATGGCTCCCTGGGCTATGGGGGCCTGTGGGGTTATGGGGGCTATGGCTCCTCCCTGGGCTACGGGGGTCTGTGGGGCTATGGGGGCTCCCTGGGCTACGGGGGTCTGTATGGCTATGGTAGACCCTATGGTTACGGCTATTGCAGCCCTTACTCCTACTGGTCCAACAGGTACAACCGTGGGAGCTGCGGGCCCTGCTAAACACAACAGGAAATTCCACTGAATGATGTCTAAGTGAAAAGCAAAAGGCAGATTCACCAGTGAGCAGATGAGTGACAGCTTTGTGCAAGAGCTCACAAATCCTGCTCAGTGCAGTGCCATCTGCATGTTCTGCACCTCTCCTTTTTTTTTGCTTTGAATTCTCTCCTGATCTCTTCATGGGTTCAATTCCTTGTTATCTTCTGCTTTATCATCCTTGTCACTGAATGCAGTGAGACATCCAACAGCATCTTTCAAAATGCATTTGACTGACATCTTGGGTATACATTCTTGATATTGCAATGTACTTTTGTTCTTTTCATTCTCATTAAAATTCTGTTGCATCATTTAAAATAAGCGTGTTGTGGTTTTGCGCTCTCATCCATTCTGAATTTGCCAACTTTTCTGGATAAAGCTGCCTGTTATACGTATGGCTGCAATGATATTGTGCAAACCCTGCCCACATAGTGAAAGTCTCCATGAGGAGCCCTTGCTAGGCCTGTTTCACCATGGAATTGCAATAACAGGGTCACAACATGTTGGTCATAGGTGAAGAGCAGCCTTCTCTACACATCACTTTATTTGAGTCCTCCTTCGTGAGTTTGTGAGATAATTCTTAGGACTGCAAGTGTCTGTTCACCCTCTGAAAGTTAAGCTCTTCCTTATTCCACTGCAGACTTCTAATCCAATGTCATAAAAATCATTTCACCAGCACAGTTCTTAATGGAAGATTGGTGACTGATATTAAATAGATTACAGATTCTGGGTTTCTCTAGCACAGACCAGCCTAGATCCATGCTATTCAATTGTCTCACTCTCCAAAATTCGGGCTGTGTGCAGACGACACCTCTCCAAAACCACAAGAAGGACCATGTGCATAATTTCACAGTATATCTTGTTGAGTTCCTGGATTTGGGACTTCTTTGGTTCTGTTTAAGTTATGTATATATTAAATATAAATAGAATTTCTGTAAATATTATATAGGTAGCCTAAACCTGAACAAAAATACTGCACCATACATGGCATATCTTTTTAGGTTATCAGTAAAGCATGTAACCTTTTCCTGATTCAAGCAGATGTTTATCTCACAAGATAATTTTCTTTATGTGGTTCAGCTGCCAAAAGATCTTAGGCTACATATTTTGCTACAGTAAGAAGTATGGCTAAGCATAAAGTAACAGCGTTCAGAGAACATCTGACCAGGAACTGAAAGCAGAATATGAAGAAAGAAAGGTAAAAGCTGCTGCACATGCCCAGGTCCATGGTCTGTAACTGGACAGTGCAGACAGCACACTTCTCAGCACTCATTCCCTAAAAAATCAGCTATAAATCTGCCTTTTATTTGTTTTTATTTAGTTAGCTCTTGTAAATTGAATAGCTCTTCCAGCAAGAGCCACAGCTTCCACAGTGGTATCCAGTATCAAAACAACAGCCAACAGGGATGTTCTACTTGCTGCCGGGACCTGAAAATCTGTAAGGAAATCTGTTGTGATGAAGATTACCGTAACAAAAGCTCCTGTAACAAAAGGAGCCCTTAAGAATGGGTGTTAACAGAGATCCCACTATGCGATCCTGAAGGAAGGAACGTCTGGGCTGTAAGGTGGTGACAATGGATGGTGGCTGAGCTGCTGCCCTCCGGTCAGGGCAGTCAGCTCCTTGCAGCTATTGGCGCTGGTGCTGGACATGAATTGGCCAACTGGAGGCAGGACTAAGTGTAAGCGTAACACAGCACAAATTCCCCTGGAACAGGAAGAAAGGCTGAGATCCCATGGAAATGGGAAAGGCACAGCAGTCTGGATCCTCTGCAACACTCATTTAGTTCCAGATCCATCCCACTTGATTGTAGTCACCTCACCGAGATCTACTTGCTGCTGTGGATGTAATTCCTCAACTTTGTGTAAACCCTGTAAGAAAAATGATTTTTAAGTGATGGTTAATCGTTGTTTAGCGGAAACAGGGGAATATAGACAGTCACATGCTTCCTCAGGCAATTGGAAGACCAAGTAATTAACTATGAAGAGGACGTTTCCTCTGTTAACCATGGCTGCGACTGAGGCTGTTGAGGGGCAAGAACACGGAGCCGTTTGTAGGGCTACAGCCTAGGGTTTTGGTATCTGTTTAGCAGATTATAACATTGAGATTAGAAGTAGTTCTAATCTAACATCCGTATAGGAGCAGACAGCTCCTATACAATCCATTGTGGAAAACACCAGCTTAGCCCTTAAAATCTGCATATAGCGTTGCCTCCTCATAAATGACAAAAGAGGACTAACTTAAATTTACAGAAAAATAACAGTTTGATATCTAGAAAACAGCTGGCTCTAGGAAGAAGGCGGCAAGAGAAGTAAATACAAGGTGGTTTTTAGGAGGGACTTTTTATACATTTCCTCAAACTGCCTGAAGAACCTGAGAGTTCCATTAGCACCAGCCCATATTTATCACACATGGTTCACCTCAAAATGATGAAACAGTTTTGCTCAATATTTATGTTTATTGGTTGATTCAAATTCTCACACTTCATGAAATGCAAATTACAAAACAAATATTTCTTTCATCTTAGCACTTAATTGGCAAGATTCATTTCTGGTAATGTTCCATTAAATACATTAGAATGACAGGAGGAATTATGCTGGCTTCATTTATTTACCTCATCTTTTAGTGGTTGACATAATGATGGTGGCTCAAATGTTAATCATAATCGCCATCTGCTTTCATACGCAGGTTTTCTTTCCGTCCTTCCTCACCCATGTTAGATAAAGTATAATTGATAGAAAACATCATGTCTTTCTTGTGAGATCAGCAACCCTTGTATGAAGTTTGAATTAAGATTTGGACAGGACTATCCTGTACTTTTCAGAGGAAAAATCAAAAGGTCCATTGCAAAGTACTTTTAAAAATCATCCGGACCCATGTCTTGTCTCCCAGACTACCCAGTTGTTTGGTTTCTTCATGTTTTAGAGGTAAATTCATTGGTCACAACAAGGATAAACTGTTTCTTAGCCAGATTACAGGCAACATGTTAAATATATTTTTTAAGGAAGCTGAGCATGTGTTTAAAACCAAGAAGAAAGGCAGAGCACTCACAGTTAGGCTAGGAAAGTCCTAGGAAAAGCTTTCAAAATGTGAGAATAGAGGCAGAGGTTGCAGATTTTTGTGCTACAAACACTGAAGGGGATGGGAATTAATCCAACATTGACACTGAAGGAGCCAATACACAAACTTAAACAAATAAATGAAAACTTAAATTATAAAAGAAAATCAACTGAAATCCTAAGGTTAGAAATCATGAGCTGGTAAAGGGAACAGGAAGAGTGCACTTGAGCAGTACAATTTAATATATATGTTTCAAAATGCTGAGCTGCTTGAATCTAACCGCATACTTACATTACAATAATGACGCACCACTTCATGTGTAAACTACTAAGGAGGGTTTGGGAAGTGCTTAAAAACACACACAAAAGATATTTGAACACCATTTGTGAGTATTACTGCTCTTGTGATCCCCTAAGGCCATCACAAAGTCAGGGGAAAAAAGAACCTCATCATTTACGTATAACTTCTGGTAGAAATGTTGCTGTGTTTGTTAAGTAACAAACCGATTCATCAGCAAATGATGATTTCTGAGGCTGGACCAGGCGCTGCTTATTACACAGAATTTCAGAATATGGGAAGATGGGTGGGACACACCTTATCAAGCCTTCCCTGTTCAAAAGCTCGGTGTTTCAACTGCCTCCATAGTCGATGAAGGCAAAATTGTTATGTTTTGAGGGTGATACCAATTCTGGGAAGGTAAGCGTCTAAGATGGGATGAATTGTCTCGCAGAAATTCTTGTCCCTCCCCACTAAGTATTGGGGAAGGCTGAGTAATTTCAAATGACAAAGCACTTGAAAACTTGGCAGTGAAAATTGAGCTCTGCAGCAATATGTGCTCTGCAGGTGATGACCTGCTAGTCAGCAAAGAAAGAAGAGAAGAAAAAAAAAATATATCCGTTGTTGCAATAACTATTCCTTGGGTAATTCCATCAGTTTTCCTACCGCTTACTCAGTAGTCTGGGAAGAAGCACTCAAAAATGGTTTCTGTGATATCCTCCATCAAAACTTTGGTTCAATCCCTTTGTAAACTGAAGGAGTAGATCTAAGGGCAAACTGCACTCCATCATAGGAACAAAAAGAAAGAGAAGATATAGACTGAATGATTGCAGTGGTGGATGGAAACACATAATTTCACAAAGAAACTGAGAAATTTGCATCTGCTTCACCACTGTCTTGTGTTACATCCTCCTTCGGAGCTCTGCCATGTCAGTACAGTGTAGCTAGGAACTATTAATCTGTTTGCATTTGCAGCCATTCCACATTGCTGACTCTGCGAGATAACCTCTGTGTGCCTTTGCAGATTCCAGGTGAAATATAAGGAAAAATAAGGAAAAAAATACTGATATCCCTTCAGAGAATACTTTAGCCTTTGATTTAAACACCGTTTCAGGTATTAAAATACTACGTTTTCTGCTGGTCTTGCCAATCAGCATGGAAGATTGAGAATCTCTAAATCAAAGACCATTAGTCGATGTCCGTGATTGCCATGGGTGCAGGACCTCTCTCATGTTTTGTGGCTGTGGGTGGGAAAAGGATCAGAAGGTATCTTCCACCTCACTGAATATTTCATTGCAAAATGTGTGAGCAGACTAGACGACAGCCTAGATCTAAAGCACTTAAATACAAACATGTATATGACAGCAGGTTATAGCTCTGATTAAAATCATTACGGGAAGTTAATGAAGGAAGTGCAAAATAAATAGAACCAGTTTAATTCCTTCTGAAATGCCAGTGAGCAGGGTGGAATGATACCAGCAATGAAGCTGGTCAATTAGGCTTCAAGATGAAAGAGAACTGGGAGCTGGAATGTGCACATCATGCTCTTCAGAGATTTAGGGTGATTTTGCAAACAGCAAGTGAAAAGAGTTTCATCACTTTGGGAAGTTCTATGTGCTTCAAATTGGGGCTGGTTAGTGATTATTATGACTTCATGTGTACGGTGTGCCTCAGCCCCCCGAGGCGATCCGAAGCACTGCATAAAAGGAGCAGGTAGGCAGAGCCGTTCTGTCTCCCTCTCCTCATACTCTCCTCTACATCAGGTAAGTCCGAAGCCATTTCTTTTCATTTCATTTCATTCTAAATGCCAGAATGCCTTTGCACTGCAGCTTAGAATACTGCTCACTGCTATTACATTAGAGTTTTTAGGACTATTTTTTGATTCTCTTTCTCTCCTTTCTTTTTTTTTTTCTTAGCATGTTAGCAAGTTGTATTACTTGTAGGATTTTAGAGTCAAGACCAGGTTTTGAGGCATTTATTTCACCGTAATTCATATTTGGGCATTCTTATACTGTTAGCAGATTGAAAATATAGGATGACATAAGCTTTAAAACGCAGAATTCTCCTGTAACATTTCGGTTAATGACTGAATCAGAGAGACGTGGCCATATCCTGAGCTGTTTAATCACCCAGCTGAAGAAAGAGCATTATTTACATGGGAAATCCATTGCAGAATAACCCTATCTTGTATTTAGTTTTTACAGATAGGTAAAAACTAAATGCTGCATGTTTTAAGCCCTAGTTATTTTCAGCAGAGACCAGTGGTCTGATCCAGTGTGTTTGTCATATGTCCCTTTGTAAATCCAGATCGAGACTAGCTGTTCAGATACACTGGGTTCAGTGACTTGATTCTCTGCATTTCAGGGCTACTTTATGAACAAAATAATCTTTCCCCTTTTTCTACTGGAAAAAGTGCTAAGCCACAATTTTTTGTGACCAGATGTTCAGCTGAAATGATAGTTTGTAAACTGTATTTTTATCTGATGAAGGAAAACAGGTCCTTACATTTTACCAACATGCTCTGCACTCTGTATGAAATTATACTGCTATGCCAAGAAATATTTGGATAGAAGTATTTTATAGGGTATCTGTACTTATTACATCAAGTATATGAATCTATCTTCAGACTCAAATGCTTTGGGGATTTTACCAGAGGCATTACAGAGATTAAGAGAACGCAGAACTAAAAGGGAGCAACTGAAAGCACATTACCTCGAAGAGCTTGAAAAGAAACAGGGGGCAGGAAAGGAGAAGGAAATGTGTTGTTAAAGCGTTGCCAGGTTCTTGACTCCATCCCATCTCTCCTAAGCCAAAACCTGCTTCTGTCCCATTCGGTGTAAGGAGATCAGCTCTAGTGTAGCTCCTGCAGTTCCTGGCTTCCAACCCGCATTCACCAGGGAGGAGCGCTGGTGTTTTAGTAAAAAATGTGCTGCCGGCACTCTGTTCCTTAGGGAGGGAACACAAATTTTTTTAAAAGAAAAAAGTAGCTATTTCAGCAGGCTTGGCAGATTTCACAAGTGCAGAGATTACTGCACGGGGAAGATGAAAGCAATGCTGATTGACAGGAAAGTTTGTGAATAGCATCATCAATTTTGTTTATGCTGGTGATCATTTTGCCTGTTCCCCAACAAACGAGCACCAAACCTTGTCCTGTTGTTCTGGTACATCTCGTGCTTTGTTTTTACACAGCTCTGTTCTCTGTGTTTCAGGATTGCCTTCATCCCTGCAAAGAAATGTCTTGCTACGACCTGTGCCCCACCACCAGCAGCATCGCCTGTCCCCAGCCCATCGCTAACAGCTGTAATGAGCCATGTGTCCGCCAGTGCCCCGACTCCTCGGCCTTCATCCAGCCACCCCCGGTCGTGGTCACCTTCCCTGGCCCCATCCTCAGCTCCTTCCCCCAGCAAGCCGTGGTGGGCTCCTCCGGAGCGCCCGCCTTTGGGGGCTCCCTGGGGCTGGGGGGCCTCTACGGCGCTGGGAGCCTCTACGGTTACGGGGGCTCTCTAGGATACGGAGCCCAGTATGGATATGGGAGTTCAGCCCTCTCCACGTTTGGCAGTGGGTACTGCAGCCCGTACTCCTCCCGCCGGTCCAGCCGGTTCTTCCGCAGCACCTGTGGACCCTGTTAGGACCCAGAGAGGTCTCAGAAGAGCCACACGTGAAGGCCCAAATGCAGAGCAATGAGGATGGGTGTTCAGCATTCCTGCAGCCCTGCAATGGAGCTACTGCCACTTAGCATTTCTGATCTTCTACTTTTGTTTGCTCTTCAGATTCTACTGTTACCTGTTCTGGCTTTCCCTTTTTTTTTAGCCATCGTGGGGCTGCCTGTTCCATATGGACATCACTTATAATGACAAGTATCCTCATCAACAGCTGCACAACAGACAGAAGAAAGCCAGCTGAGGACAGCAACACCTCTGAGCAGGACATTTGTTGAACATTCTCTGAAATTGTCTGGGAACAGATTTTTCATACTCTGTGATATCTCGCTTTGCAAATATAAGCATTTCTTGCTCATTAAAATTTTATTGCATCACACGGCAACTTTCTGGTTTCCCTTCCTCCCTTCATCCACAGCGTGGCCTGGATGGTATCTCCCCATGGGCAGGACCAAGCTGCTAACTAAGCAGTACTGCAAAACATTTTAGCACAGACTGAATTTACACAGTGTCACAAATGTTTCCATAATGACTCTCCTGAGCAGCAGCTTTCCACCCTTTGAAGATATGAAAAGTTTAAAATAACATAGTGTCTTAACTCCTGTTATTTAAACATGATTTCAGTGGGGCCTTTCCATGAGCATCCAAATAAGGAATTGTGGGTTTCCATGTTGAGCTCAGCATGACCACAAATGCCATCAAGGTCCTGCCCAGCAGAGTACTTTCCAAATGTAAATTTGCACCTATAAAAATCACAGATACAATGCTCAACCTACAGCATTGACCTTACTCAGCAGTACGTAATCTCCAAACATCCCAAGCAACTAACACTTATTCCTGCATGCGGTCATCAGCCTTTCCACCCCAGTTAGAAAGAGGAATAATCCCTGTTTCCTCTAAGAAATAACTGTAGTACAGTCTCAGGAGCAGCAGAGACTCAGTCCTAAGTTTCTGGTAATAGAGCCAGCTCAAATTGCAAAGGAGGCATGTTCAGTGCTGCACAAACAAAGAAGAAAGCCAATCCCTGCCCTCAAGTGCTGTCAGAGTGAATAAACAAGACAAGCGAGCATCATTGCTCTTTTCCCTTCTTTGCAGATAGGCATCTTTTATACAGAGATTAAAGGCCATGTTTTCCATACTGATAAAAACTTTAGTAAATATTTTCCCCGGGTGACAAAGGAATCGCTTGGCAAAGCTCAGAACTGAATTCCTCTCTCCAATATCCCCATCTAACGATTGACATACAGTCTCTGTTTCCACTTTTCTATTCCACTGGTTAGATCAGGTTTGCTTTTCACTGTTACTCTCATCTCCTTTAGAAAAAGAGGAAAATAAGTGAAAATAATTTTAGCTGAAATGCTGTACATGGCATGGCCAGTAGTACACAGGACATCAGAAATTTAACAGATCATAGAATCATGGAATCATGGAATGGTTTGTGTTGGAAAGAACTTTTAAAGATCAGCTAGTCCAACCCCCTGCCACAGGCAGGGACATCTTTCACTAGAACAGGTTGCTCAAAACCCCATCCAACCTGACCTTGAGCCCTTCCAAAAACCAGTGACCTCAGGATTCAAGACATGGCTTATTATAATTTGTTTTCTAAGTAAAAAGGGCGAATGAGCTAAAAAAAGATCCCTTTCTTCAGGTTTATCTGATAGAGTATTTTATTTAAAACATCTGAAACATTCAAGTTCAGGTCGAACTGCAAAACTGATAAAAGGTAGGCTGTGAGTAGTCACCTTGCTAATTCCTCCAGAATCAGACCCTGGAAGGAAGCTGGCATCCAGCAGAGCATATTTCTGGTTCTGTTATGTTGAGCCATTGCGCCTGCAGGCTATTTACTGGTGGTGTGAGTCTGAACCACATAAAAAACCATTAGGCTCTAGTAGTGACTAAATATTTAGCGAATCCACCTATTTAAATCAAGCATGAAAAGCTTAACTCCCACAGATATCTGTCTTGAACTGTAATTTAGTGCGTGGGGAGGACATATACTTCAGGCTGTGTTTACAACACCTTTATGAATCAACTTCTGATTGCATCTCGTTTACCAATAGTCTTACCTTGTACTAGGATATAAACACATGCTCAGAGCACATTTAGACGAGAGAGAGGAGAGTGTACTGACCTCTATAGTTCAACATGGGACAGTGAGATTTCATTTATTGTTGCTTCCTTGTTCTTGACAATTACTTGTTTCCCTGACAGGAGGAACGGGAGTCTGAGTTGTCGGTGCTAACTGTCAACAACCTGGACATCCCATGGCTTACCAAGAACTGCAGAAGACCTCACAGTTACACCCGATCTAGTTGAAGATGTCACTGCTCGTTTCAGGGGGAATTAGAAGACCTTTAAAGGTTCCTTTCCAACCCAAACCATTGCACAATTCTGTGTGATCCCTGTGTTGCAGTGGCCAGCAAACCATCAGAATCTCAGCACTGCTTCCAGATTACCATGGAGTCTCCTTCTCTGGAGATATTCACAACCCTCCTGGACACGATCTTGTCCAACCTGCTCTAGGTGAACCTGCTTTGGCAGGGGATTGGACTAGATGATCTCCAAAGGTCCCTTCCAACCCCTATCATTCTGTGATTCAGTGATCACTATTACCAGCAGCTGGTGTTCCTCCCATCTCGTATCTTCATGTGCTGTGACCTGGGATGCATTGGGTCTGCCACTGAAATTAGTACTCTTCTCTTCTACTCTGTGCCTCTGTGATTACATGATTACATTTACATGGAAGTGTAATGCAAGTTCATTTTGCTGGGCATTTGGGAAGTGGCAGATTGCTGATGGTCAGGAGCAGTATAGAACAATGGAAGGCAGTTAAAGAACTGTCCTTTGGTGTTTGCTCTGGTCTATGGTCATGGCATTCAAATTCAGGCTGGCAGATGAGAATCAGCAATGCAAATTTTGCAGTTCCTGCTCTCCAAGGGACAGTCTCTGCAGCGGTGTTGTGGAGTGCTACGTCTTCAAGCACCATTCAAAGTCAACAGAGCCCATCAAGCAATTAATTCATACTACAGGGTTCTATTAATAGTCCGGGCTCTAACTTCTAGCTCCCACATGTGTCTTTTCTGTAGTATAACAAGTAGGTGGGCAGAGAAGCTCCATCCAGGTCTGCTGACAACATACACAATGAAGGATGACTGACTGCACCCTTTCACCACCGCAGGACAAACTGCCTGTTATTGCAAGTTCAGTGCAGAGGTGCCGCAAGACGGTTAATTCTACCATTCTGTGTGGGATGAAAAAAAAATCTGGAAAAGAAGGCTTCTATAGTGATCAAAACTGTAACAATGTGTCTTGAAAATATCTGATCTGGTTGCTTTAATGCTCTGCATGCCTAGTCTTAGTGACTCCAAGATTAATCATGCAGCGAATTGGAGACAGAGGAAGCATGAAAACAAGACCAAGTCTTCAGACACATCCTAACAAGAAAGAGGTGTTGCCTGGCTACCTCATTGTAGCCTCATCTCATTTCACCTAGTTTTACAAGTGAAGTCACACCTCCAAACCCTTTGAAGTTATTACCACATACCTGATCCTGTCCAAACAAATTTCTGCAGCCTGAGATGGGGTTTGCCTGCAATGAGCCTGCTCAAGCGTAGTGAAGTTTGTCAGTGCTTTGCTGGCATTCCCAGGAATCGAAGCTTCACACGGGGAGGAGCAGAAGTGCTGAGCAGTGTCTGATGTCTGGTCCACCCTGGTTGGCATTCCAAGCAGAGGATGGGGTGAATGACTCTTAATAGCTGTGCTAATTGTATGCAAATTGCATCACTAGAAAAACAGCTCCACAGGACATACTGAGCGCCCTGGAACCAGGTTGCTGTTGAACAAAGAGAAGTGCTGGACATGCCCAGTATCCACAGCCATCTGTGAGTAGCCCGTAATTTAAGTGTAAAATTCCTGAGATGGAAAATATTATTTGGCCTGAATGATATGTTTTGTTCTTCAGGGAAGACTTAAGAATTATTCTTTTATTTATCTTAACTTGGGCTGCCAAAAATGTAGAGGCATTAATGGGAAGGTTTAAAGAACTCACAGAATTTCAGTGAAGATTTGCCATTCAGTTAAAAATTCCTGTTGGCTATTCAAAGGAAAGTCCTACCCACAGATCGCTACATGCTATTTTTAAACAATGAAAGATTTCACAAAACCAATGTATAGGGATATAATTAAATTGGAGCCTCGGGCAAGTAGTGAGACACAGGGAAGGTCTTCAAAGTTACTTGTCTGTTTAACTTTCTTTGCTAACATCTACCAAATACACGCTGTAACCACACCTGTCCTGAAGGAAACTTCAGACTTAGTTGTAAGGGTTACAAAACATGTTTATCCAGCATGAAATTACTTTTGTGCAGCAGACAATCATCATGTTCACTCCTGCTTAAAGGACCTGGTCACCTTCCAACTTCAGGTATTGAAAGAAGGCAAACACTGTCATGTTTCACTATAGGTGATTGATGCTCACCAAGACTGGTATATAAACAAAAAATAGTGGACAAAAAGAGACAAGAAAGTTCAGAATTTTGATGCACAATATTTTAATGAGAAAGTAAGGTGTAAAAGATCTTTTTGAGAATGAAAAACACAGGGAAAATATTGCCAGCGTCTCATTAGAGGCTGCAAGCAAAGAATTGCTCCAGGGCTATACATTCCACATACATTACTCTTTTTCATGGCATGGGAAGACTTATACAATCTCATCCCACTTTCAAACAGACAAAGATCATGGATATAACTAATTTGAGGCCATTATAATCAGGAGCCACTGGAAAGAATAGTCAGGAAACTAAATTAAACCGTTAGCTTGAGAATTGCATGTATGATTTTCAGAGATGCACAGTTCATGCTCCAGGAGGGGAGTGGCATTAACAGGAGGAATATCTTCTTCTGCGTTGGATGATTGCTCCTGCTTATTTAACACGGTCTGCAGCTCCCAAAACCATAAGCATTGGATCCATAGGGAGAATATGACCTCCCGTAATTGTACAAGCTCCTAGAGCCATAGGAGCCACTGGAACCTAGAGAGCTCATGGATCCAACAAAGTTTCCAATGCTGGATGGTGCTGAGCTGCCCACGATGCTCTCCTGAGGGCAGGAGCTGAGAATGGGGCCGGGGAAGGTCATGACCACGGGTGGGGGGTAGATCACGGCTCTCGAATCGCCACAGGATGTAACACAGGGCTCGTTCCAGGCGTTTGCAATTGGTTGCGGGCAGGTGACTTCGCAGGGTGCAAGGCAGCGGGAGCTGATCATCTGTCTGTAGAAAGACATCTTCTGGGAATGGAGACAAATCTGAAACACACAACACGGAGGCAACACAGGGCTGAATGCTCAGGGAACAATATAATGGAAATTGTGCTTTGAAGAGAAAGAACGAAAGATAGCGAGAAGACCAGATAGAGGCTGACGATTTCAGTTTTGTCTCAGCAGCAATATCCCTTTTCTCATCTTTCACGCCTCCTCCTCTCCCCCAGAACAACCTCCGTTTCTTTTGGCTCTTAATTACGGAGCCAATTTGATATATAAAAATATCATTAACCATCAAGACAATTGTGTATTTGAACTCAAACTGTCCTCCTATCCCATTTCTCCCTTCCACCGTTCCCTTTTGAATCTGACTTACTGGGACACTTGACCATTTTTTTATAAATAACTGCAGAAAAGAAGAAACACTGGCTAGCGCTTATACAGTAAAATCCTGTGCTGGTTCTGCACCACCTGTAATCATTACAAGTGTCTGAGGCAAGTCATTGTTATTCCAGCTTTAAGGAAGAGGAAACTGAGGGTTAGAGGTGAATGCATTGCCCAGAGCCATTTGGTGAGGCAACAGGAGAGATGGAGCTAAAATTCAGGCAAGCCTGGTTGTTAATGGCAGTGTTATTCCCTAATCTTTCAGATGCTACAGCTGGCAGCGTGACTCCCCTGCATGTTCTGTACAGAGAGAAAATGAGCAGCAGCTGCATTCCTGAAGAGCTCGTAAAGAGAGTTTGCTTGGCAGAATATCCCACGTTTGGGTGGGAACGCAGTGTCAGTGAGGTTTCCAGTATAACTGGGACTCCTGTGAATGTGGTCCCAGGTGACCTGCTAAAGATGACCAAGGCGACAAATGACTGGCAGAAGTAGGAACTGTGCATGATTTTGTGGAGTCCTTTTCTTTAATCATAAGATCACTTGATCATTCATAAAATTGATTTGCAGCTGCTCTTGATCTCTGCCCTGCCTTCCTAAAACCCATAAAGCAGAAGGCTGGGAATAAAGAAAAGGAATAAAGTCCTGCCCATAACAAGTACATGATGTAATGCACAACAGGCTTCAGCTTAATTCAGAAATAATCACAAAGAACAGGACAAAACATTATTCCTAACAGTGTCTTCCTAGTTCAGTCTGAGAGTCAGAGTTAACTTTCTTGGTAGTCACCATTACAGGTCAACACAAGCAAAGAAAGGCAGATTCCTAAAGGCAGGGTGGTCAGGCTGGAGGAAAGAGGAATTCACTCAATCTCACTATAAATTAGTTCGCAAATCTCAAACTTTCAACTGCTCTGAAAATTCTTTTCCTGTCCTTTTGCAGTCTGCCACTGAGTAAGTAGGAAACAGCTCTTTCTGAAAGAAAGCATCAAACTTTTCACACATTTCTAAGAATCACAGTTTTCTTTCAGTTAAAATCCTGCATTGTTACAGCAACATATTAATAGCAATAGCATCAGTCTCCAACTTACCCCCTCACAGCAAATAGTAAGTCAGGAGAAATGGTTAGAGCAGCCCACAACTGGGAGCGCTTTTATACCTTTTCTTAGGCAATCGGGAGGATATGAAACATTCTTCATGTATGATGCCCTAATGCATTATCAAACAAAAATTCACTCCACCTGTAACTGCCCCAGATAATGCAATTATTTTGCTCAGTCATGGTGATTACTATTGCGTTCGTCTTATTACTCTGGCAATGTAACTTTTTTTCTTTTATTGCTTTTTCCTATTTCTCTGATTGCCTCATGGAGCAAAGATTGCTCAGAAGTTTATCCATAAACATAATATGCTGATGCACCTGAGATACTACCCCACTTTTCCAAGTCATGTTCCAGTAAGTCAGCATTGTGCAATTAATCCCATCATACCCACACACATTAATTCCTATGACTCTGATATGAGGCACATTTGACTCCATAGACACCTTCAGACTGAGTTATAGGTTTGGAAATGGGAAGTGTTTGTACCCGTCCTCCTGGCCAAGAAACAAACACAAAGCACATGGCCCACTTCAAATTCTCAAAGTACAGGTGGAGTAACCTGTAAGCAGGGACGTGCTGTTATCCAGCCCTGGCATGGGGGCAGGAGCCTCAGACAATGAGAAATTCATGTCTGGCTTTCATTATCAGGGACCCCATGGGATCACCGCTGAAGATCTCAGGGCTCCTGAGTGATGAACAATTCATGGTCTGGGATGAAACAGGTCAGGAAGTGAAGCCGTGCATCACCCTAGGGAAACCTTGGGCTTGGAATCTTAATGTGCAGTTTCAGCTGATGCAGAAGATTGGCCACTTACTTCAGCAGATTTTGTCCTCAGATCCAGTAGAATCATAGAATCATAGAATCATAGAATCATAGGGTTGGAAGGGACCTCTGGAGATCATCTAGTCCAACCCCCCTGCCAGAGCAGGGTCACCTTAGAGCAGGTGGCACAGGAACGCGTCCAGGCGGGTTTTGAATGTCTCCAGAGATGGAGACTCCACCACCTCTCTGGGCAGCCTGTGCCAGGGCTCTGCCACCCTCAAAGTAAGGAAGTTCCTCCTCATGTTGAGATGGAACTTCCTATGCTCAAGTTTGTGCCCATTACCTCTTGTCCTATTGCCGGGCACCATTGAAAAGAGCCTGGCCCCATCCTCCTGACACCCACCCTTTAAGTATTTGTATGCATTAATAAGGTCACCCCTCAGCCGTCTCTTTTCCAGACTAAACAGACCCAATTCCCTCAGCCTTTCTTCATAAGAGAGGTGTTCCAGTCCCCTAATCATCTTGGTAGCCCTATGCTGCACCCTCTCCAGCAGTTCCCTGTCCTTCTTGAGCTGGGGAGCCCAGAACTGGACACAGCACTCCAGCTGTGGCCTCACCAAGGCAGAGCAGAGGGGGAGGATGACCTCCCTCGACCTGCTGGCCACACTCTTCTTGATGCCCCCCAGGATGCCATTGGCCTTCTTGGCCACAAGGCCAAGACAGTACCCTGTCTTCAGTTCTTCAGTTATTTACTGACAAAACTATTTTCAATAGAGTCTATTCATTTTGTGTATCTGAGTTCACATAACTTAGGAACACTTTTTTAACCTCAAGAAGATGAGTTCTTCCCCTCTAAAATCCATCCCCTTCTATGAAATTTAAGGTTCAATGCCTGGTTTTGAGTAATCTTGAGACTTCTCTTCCAAAATGTTAATTTTACTCCAGTTTGTCCATCAGCATTTGGTAACTGTTACCAATAATGCAGTGTAATGCAGTACGAGTGACCCACGCAAGAAGGTTGAGAAAACCTTGGGATTTCCCTCAGTGGTGTTTCCTAGCAATGCCTGTGGAGACGCCCTGTAAAGCTACTGAGAGTTTATGGTAGACAATTCATATAAACAAGGAACAGGAATAGAAACAAAGGGAAGAAGATGTTTTGGGGAAACAACCCACCCGATCTCTCCTCCTGCCTGAACCACACCTGGTTTCACTTTGTCTGGAAGCAGGTGATGTCAGTGATGACAGATAAATCGCACAATTCTTGGAGATGCATCCCTCTGCTAACCGTCCTGCTCTTTTGATAGGGCAAAAGGAGAAATATACTACTCTCGATACTGCTGACACCCCAAGCTGCTTTTTTTTTTGACTCACGATGCTCAGGGTTACAGCCCCGTGATTTGCTTTTGTAAATTTACAGACCCACAAAATGGCCTCTGGGTATTTTTTCCCATATAAAGGGAGTTTCATGTGCTTTACCAACTTAAAACGTTCACAGTCATTTTTGCCAGTGTAAATATGGTATAGTAAGATATTCTGAGACAAACGGCTCTATGACAAGCAAAGTTAGTGCGACATATGGACTACCTTTGCACAGATTCCTTGTATCACGAATCACAGTCGTGCTGTGGCACATATGGAACCATTGTATGTGAACAATCATCAAACCTGTTTACTAAATTAGCATCAAATATTTTATCTATATCAAGCATATAATTTTATTGTAACACCATCAAAAAAAAAGACATTCAAATATATCTACAAAAATTTCCATGAATTGATTTTGGATTATTTCTTTACAAATGTGACTAAAAGCTCTTCCTGACTAGCTTGGGTAAACACCACAATCAAGAAGAGCAAAGGGACATCCTTCATTTCAGTTTGTAATTGAAATCCAAACTCAGGACTCAGGATGCCCAGGTATTTCTGTGCAATTCTCCCAAGCCCATGGTGGATGGCTTTGGAGTCATCCGTCCAAGAGTGCATCTCGTACAGCGTAGGTGGAATTTGTCTCATCTGGTAACACAGCACACCCAGGTTGTACTGGCACGTCTACTACACCCTAGGAGGAGTCAAATAACAGCACCCCATTGGGCGAGCCATCTGAGAGAAGGAGAATGCAACCAAAAAGGAGTAACTGCCAACAAGGAGGGGTTGAGTAGCACTTTCTGTTTGAAGAACAGTATTTCTAAGTTCTTAAAAAATAATATTTGTGCCTTGGCATGACTATACTTCAAGCCAAAAAGCATGACTGCTGTTGATGTTGACACATTAAACTCTGTTGCTGGAATGGCCACAAAACCTTGCTGGGACTGTAAAATATGTTCACTGGGCTCACGCAAGACTCAGCACTGCGCTCTTGTGGCTTAGCTGAGAGCGTGACTCAGGCTGAGTAAATCACAGTTATCTCAGACACCTCTCGCCGAGGCGAATTCATGTCTCGGAGATGAAGTGTTGGCATACCCTCACCTTGTATGAAAATTGTGGTGCCATTTCCAGATGACAATTATGCATATTTGGGATCTCCCGGTATAGCATTGCTGCCAAGATTTGGGGGGGGCTGGTTGTTTTTTTCTGAGACAACAGTAAACTGACCCTAGCTTCCTTGGGAACAGAGAGGTTCTCCAGTTTCCAGCAGTTCCTTTCTTGGAGGATTTGATTTTTAAAAAATCTTTTTTAAATATCATTCTGATGGTGTGACTATGTAACAGTAGACTCTTTTGGCTGATTTATTTGAATATAAAAATATATCTATGCTAAATATTGGCATATTCTAACCCTAATAGCAACAGTCTGCATATGTATTCTTTGGCTGAGTCCTGACGCACACATACTTCCCAGTGAAAAGGCATTTTTATGATGGCATTAACCATGTAAGATGCAGATTCTGGTTCTAGCTGCTGGGAAGGAGGAATTACGCGTTGCACAGGACATATCCTGGCCGTATGCACATAGGTACATTTATTATCATCAACTAATCAAGGGATGTAAAGGGGACAGGTGTGAAGAAATGTTGGAATAAAACAAGAAGATAATATTAGGATGCAGCATGATTTTTATTAGGAACAAGAAATGGCATTTACACTAATAACAAAAAAAATATAATAATTGAAGGAATGTTTCCAGTTTCTCAGACCTGATTACAAACAATTTGTCAACAGGGAATGGATGTTTCAGTCGAGGTGCTCTTTCTTCCCTATGGCAAATCTAATTTTGCCAACCAAGTTATGCTTTGCAGCATGCAGGAAGGCTTTGTTGAGCACGAAAGCCTAACGCATAGGAGAGCAAAGCGACTTCCCTGATTTAAATTGTGTTACATCTTCTAGGTTGTACATGAAAACCAGAAAACCAGTACAAGTGTGCACAGAGAGGCTAAAGCACAAAACAACCCAATTTCTCACCCATACTGTCAGAATGGAAAACACAAATTTTGAGAAACCGCTGCAGGTTACAGCAACAATATCACAAGCAAAAAAAGCAAAAGAAGGAAAAGCAGAAGAGTGGTTCCCGTAGGTGCTGAGCAGCACCCATAGGTACCAATGGATTTGCTGGCAATCATGGGTGCCCAAGGCTTTGGAGAGCTCCTCAGCTCAGTTGCATGTCCAGGTCTTGCCGTCAGATTCAACACTGTTTCTCCTGCTGTCCACACCTTCTGCCGTGCCTAGCATGGCCCACAGCCCCCATAGCACTGGCTCCAGAGCTGGCTGGAGGAGGAGGAGCAGGAGGACAAGGAGCCCCCGTAGACAAGGGAGCCCTGCAGGCCCCTGGGGCGGCCCATCCCCAGTGGGGACGAGGTGCCCACGATGCTCTCCTGAGGGCAGGAGCTGAGGATGGGGCCTGGGAAGGTGATGACCACGGGCGGTGGGTAGACCACGGCACGGGAGTCCCCGCAGGAGGTGACGCAGGGCTGGTTCCAGGCGTTGGCGATGGGCTGCGGGCACGTCACCTCACAGGGTGGGAAGCAGCGGGAGCTGAGCTGATGGCTGGAGAAGGACATCCTGCAGGCAGGGAGGGGAACCTGCAATACACCAGGGAGCCTGAGTCAACCCACCGCTCACCAGCCTCCACGCAGACCACCCTGCGCTGCCTTGCCAGCAGCAGGGAGGGCTCAGGACGTGCCACGGGGAGTTGCTCTGCTGAGGCTCAGGTGCTGCTTCTCTCTCTTTCTCTTCCCCCTTCCCTGCCCTCCTTCCTCCCTGCCAGGCTCTCCACATCCTGAGTGCTGCCCAAGCCAGTGAGAAGCTGTTCCCAGGTCCACCAGTCAGTTCACCCTGAGCTCAAGAGTAAAAGTGCCTGGACTGAGCCCCATCTTGGCTGAACCTCTGGTACCTGCTGTAGCAGCTCAGAGAGATCTGTGGCTGACTTAAGTACCAGTGAGAACATCAAGGAAAAAGGTCTTCATGCAAAGGTAGGTACTGACACCATCGTGGTTCAGACTGTATGCGCAGGAGTTGGTTAAAAATAACCCAGAACGAAAGACAAAAAAGATGATGAAGGGATCAGACTTACTTGGATCAATGAAGCGTAGAAGCGAGGACCTGTGATCTGAGGATGTCTGAGCCAGAAGCCCTTATATACCATCTCCTTGGATTGCCTGGAGGGGTTGAGACATCCTTTGTGTTTCAGGGTTATTTTGTTACAAAACACAACAAAGCACGTCACTCCCTAAACTTCTATGATTGTTTTATTCATCTTCGGACAATTATCAATTATCAGTCTCTTCCAACACCCTCTTGTTTCTTCCTTAAACTTTTTGAAGCAGTTTCACTTCCTGCAGCATTTTGCTGATTTTGCCAATGTGGCAAAAATGTTGGAAAACTGCTTGATTTACGTAATCGCTCCACACAGCCAGTATTTTTCAAGCACTGCTCAGTATCACAAGTACTGCAATGCACTGTGGGCTCATTTTCTTCTCTAAATCCCTGTTGATACTGAGCTGAAGCACCGTAGGGCTTATAGTTGGAATAAAGATGGGAGATTTACTCCATCTGCCTTTTTTCTTGTCCCAGCTACACACTGCAGGTCTGATACAGCACACTAAAGCACAGAGGTGATTTTTTTTGTGAACTCTTACAAATCATCTGTATTTTCTTTTCCCTCTGAACAGAAAAAGACAACTACGCATTCCCCCCCGTGTCCCTCAAGTCTTCACACCACAGCCCCGATTTGTGCAGGCTAGCGTGTCCTTCTGGCTGTGGCGATATTATGACTCTGCGTCTGATGTGAGGAAAATCTTTCACTAACTATTGAAATCGTGGGGTTTGGGGTTTTTTGTCTTGCTTGGATGTGAATAGAATAGAGCAAGACAATCCTTTAAAGCCACACAGGGGAGCGGGATGTTTTATCCTGTGTTATGGGACACCCGAGACTGGGGTCTAATTTGCGGTCTAGCCCCACGTGCTTCCTTTTGTCCCCAAGGAGAGACCCTACAAGGGCAAGAGTAGATGCCAGGGGCTGTGGCTGAAAGCAGAGCGAGCTGAACACTAAAAATCTAACTCCTATGGAAGACGATTGCATTGGACCCTCACTTGGGTGTTTGCAGTGTCCTCAGTGATTCGATACCCCAACACTGACCTGCACTAGGGCAGGAAAGGGACTAAGTGTCTTGCATATTCCTTGATATTCCCAGGGAAAATTTAATAATTGTCCCCAAGTTAGTGGCAATATATCTGGAGTTAAAACATTGTAGCGAACATAGAGTATGAATACAACTTTGGAAAGAGAAGCGTCATTGTCTGTCAGAAAATAAATCGTTGTATTGCAAAGCTGGGGAAGTCAGCTGAGTGATTTTTAAGAAGGAAGAACCTGGGAGACACTGAGAAAAACCTGGGCTGAGTAATAGTTGCTAACAGTGAGGAAACTATTTGCATGAATGAAGAGTTGAGGAGCGATGTGTAATCTGTTTGTTTGGGAGCTAATTAAGATCTTGTTCACAAGGTGTCACAGACCAGTGGGCAGCCCAAGAAACGGTATAAAAAGGGCTGACAGCAAAGCCAGCCTCAGACGACTGCTCTTTACTTCTCCTCTTCGGTGTCTTGAGTAAGTTTGACCCCACTTAAACTTTCTGACTTAAAGCATCGTGCTTCGGTAGATTTAACTGAATCTTTCAGAAATATACCGCTTGTCTTGCTTGTGCCTCTTTTTCCTTGAAAGTGCACTCATTTCGCAGGCTTTGGTAAATGTAGTGGGGTTTGCTGCAAACCCTTCTGATGGGTGATCTCCAGCTTGTTTGCCACAGGTCACTTTGGGGGTGGCTGATTTGGGCAGCACTCAGGGAGCAGGGAGCCTGGGAGAGTGCAGAGGAGCTGCCTGGCAGGGAGGAAGGAGGGCAGGGAAGGGGGAAGAGAAAGAGAGAGAAGCAG
>VYZM01000067.1:0-36175 GCA_013398915.1 Dromas ardeola | reverse complement strand
CCCCCCCCCCCCTCATCTTTGCTTTACAGTTTACTCTGTGTGTACTCTATGACAAACTTATTTCCAAATGCAGGTGCCAGACCCTCATCTGCTCCAACTGAATTTAGCCGGTCTCAGTTTATATTATGCGCTGTCTAATGATTTCAGCAATATTTCCCTAAAACACTCCAACTCTGTAACATTGTATCTAGCTGTCTCTCCAGTGCATGGCTTTGCTCCAAGACTCAGTATTTGAACTGGTGTTTCAGAACTACATACGAAATATTTTTCATATCTGTATTCTTGGCTACAGGCAGCCTTGTTTTCAGAAGCCAGTGACACAGAGCACTTTTCAGGAGGGAGTCGAATTTGTTCAAGATGTCTCAAACTGAGTGAGAAAATCAATGGTCGTTCTATAAGATGTGTTTAAAAAGAATCCCAGTGATCCTGAGAAACCAATAAATGCTTTAGCCCTCAGCTTTCCCCATGACCCATACAGTACAGGAGACACATAGAGTAAGGGGAAACTCCATCTTTCTTTTTTATTTATTAATACAGGCCTCTAACAGGATTCTCCAGGGCAAGACCTGAAGTAGCAGCGACACAATGGTCATCAGGGCTTAACTCCTTGATCAACACAGCAGTCAGGCAGATTGACCGCGGGCAGTTTTCTGGGGGGACACAAAGGATTCAGCTGCCAGACTCTCAGCAGGCAATGAATTACAGCAATAAATTCCACTGGGCATTATTGTGGCATCGCGGACCACGAAGCCAGAGAAGGATGTAAAAGTCAAAAAATCACAAAAAAGGAGCTTGATTCGTTCCCACCCAAAACCAACGAAGGGAGTGGATTGATACCAGGAAGGGTCTGGTCATTGAAGTTTAGAAAGGAAATGAACTATGAGATATAATATTGTGTAACAACATGATGAAGTAGGGAACACCAAAGTAATTAGGATAAGTCAGAATTTTTTTTGCATCATCAAGATGGGCTGAATATGCAACAAATATCAGTTGATACAGCAGGAGATTCTCATGAGCAAGGTTTCTTCATATACACAAGGAATTCAAGAAAGTGGAAAATAGTGCTCAATTGTAAAATCTTTTCTGGACACTCCTCTTGTTATATGATCCCTGCTAACTTGGCTAAGATTAAATTTATTCAATAGTTTCCCAAGTATTGAAATGCAGACCGAAGAGCATCTTTAATTATTTATTGTATATTCTGCTAAAACCATGATTCTTGTAAGAGTTTGCCATGAGTCTCTCCCCAGGGAAGCCTTTTCAACTTGCAACAGTCTGTGAAAATGTGTTTATAAATTATTAGGCAGGGACTTCTAGGACAGAAGAAGATTGCTTAGGGTACCCTGTCGCTCTTATTTTCACATGGGTTAATCTTTATACATAATCTTGAAATAGTTTCATAATTCCTAAACGTGAAAACATTTTGCTGTAGGTCACCTTAGTTTTGTACGTTCGGCTTTGGTAGAAAGTTGGGAGGATCCTCAGCAGACTTTACCAGATGACTGACAACTCACACAACCCCTGAATTTTCTCCATGTAGCGAAGGAAGGATTTCCATACAACTATTTTGCAGTGTAACGTCACTAGACTTTTTGTCTAACTTTTTACTTAAAAATCCATACGTTGGTCAGAAGAATTCAGGGGCGTTAGGTGGGAGCAGGAGGTTTGTAACAATTTAGGATCTGTCTGGGAGGGAAAAAGAATGTCGGAGACAACAGATTTGAGATGTCTGACCCAGGCCATAGACCTGCAAGAGCTCCACTTGCAAATCTTTAGCTGATGCTGCGAGATGAACAAGGAAAACTGAATCAAAATGTGCATCTAAGCGTTATTTCTCCAGAGGTTTCACGGAAAGACAGCTAAGGATTACACAGCAGGAAATATTATCGCCGTCTTCAAAGCACCAGAGTAGCTCAGCTGCACTGAGTAAATCCAAGTGGGTCCAGTCCCTGCCCTCTGCTGGGTTTTGTGGACTGGCAGAGGAAAACAGATATCCCTGCACAAATACCACATCTTCTCTGTTTATTTTTCTTAATCCCGACGTGCTTATCTCTTTCGGTGATTTCATCAAAACATTTGAAGGAAATGCGAGGTAGAAAAATAAACAGTGAAGAATGAAACAAAAACAGAATTAGCACAAGGCAGGAAACTGGGATTTTGCATGGTCTGCTTTGCTCTTTTGTTACTCCTGGCTTCACCCTGAAAGAATTTCTTGCTCTCTTAAGTGATCCTGTGGACTTAATGGTGACAGATCATCTCCTCTGCTGCCTTGTGCATGCAATGCTTGGCTGCATCAGTACCTTCTCCTTGGCCTTTGTGACCCTTCTGTAAAATTGTATGAACTGCTGTTTTCCCTTCCGTGTTAACTTTTTTTTTCCTTCTTCTGTATGGAGGTGGGTTTTCTACCTTTCCTCTGGCCTGGGAGGGCAGGACCTGCTCCTGAGTGTAAAACCCACCCAAATTCTAACTGTACCGATGGCAGGAATTGGCACACCTGTGTTTTCCTTCCCAGCTCTTCCTCTGAATCAGAGACTGATGGGAAGACAAACACCGTGCCCTGATGTCTCAATCGCCTTCCCCATAACAACCACCCGGACCACAGAGGTGTTGAGAAAATGCCGTCTTTTAAAGTGTGTGCCTGACGCATTCCTAACTGTGTAGTCTCGTTCCTAACCACGTAGTCTCCAGCTGGGGGGTGCCACACCTGCACTCGCCTGGCAGCCGGCTCGGTGTGGGGCGAGGTGTCCGTGGGACCGGGCGCAGAGCACTTCCCAGTGGGATTCCCTCTGTGGCTGGTATCCAAAAGACAGACAGATGTGCATCCCACTCGCCTGTTTTGCTGTCCATCACAATGACGTGTATGCCCCAGGATGGTGCCCTGGGCGCCTTTGGACCTCTGTACTCCAGGACTTGTAGGAGGCAGACAAACATCACCCGTGGGATAGGAGGTAGAAGGAACAATCATAGAATCCTAGAATTGCCCAGATTGGAAGGGACCTTTCAGATCATCTAGTCCAACCACCAGTAGGTCTGACCAGCCTCTGTTTGAGACAGGTGCTGGAGTTCTACCACTGTATCCATGATCTGTGCAGTGCACTACGCTCGGCATTGCTGTATTTGGTTTCCAAGGCCATATTGCACGCTGACTCCTTACAACAAGGCATCAGCCCACTGCAGCTTGCAATTTTATCTTGGCTGATAAGATGGCAACAATGTGTTTAGTTAAGCCCAGCTCTGCCAGGAGTTTGATGCACTTCAGCATATGGAAAACTTGGCATTTTCAAGACTGCACAAGTCAGACCATCAGGGATTTTGACTGTCATTTCGGGAGAGGAAGTAGTCAGCAATCCTCATCAGGCTTACTGGCTCAGGATGCATTTTTTCCTCTGTTTAGGGGAAAATGCCTCTGTGAGCTTGTGGCAAGGAGTGAGTAGAGATCCTTTTGCTGTACACCAAATCCTGAAGTATGCCCATGCCTTACAGGCTCCCCTTGCCCCTGTTTTTTTTAGTAGCTGTGCCTGACCCTCATTTCCTTTCCTTTCCCATGTCCTCCTGGGAGAAATGATACGGTGGATTGGGAGTAATTTTTGCCAGGAGGGCTGAGGAAGGGCTCCACAGATGCCTCACTTACTTTTGAGGTCTTGAGGTTCATCATGCTCACAGGGACAGTAGAATTTACACCACTAGAATGCAGGAAACAGGAGGCCAGGGTAATGTTCACCATGTATGTGCCTGCATCAGATTTGCTTTTGGATCCCAAGGCAAAGCAAAAATATAGAACTTGTATAACATCCATGGCTATGAAACATTTAGGATCTCTATCAAGGTCTGGGATTTCCTCTTAACACTTTAATGCAAGAGACTAGTCATTGAGGATTAGTTTAACACCAGTGGGCAACAGAAACCCTACAAATAAAAGCAGAAAACATGATATTGTGATGCTGAAAAGATTTTATTGGAACTGACAAATGAGGTTTTTCAGACCATAGCAATACTGCAGGGAACAATACAGAGGAATTAAGTTAAATTTACACAAAAGCAAAGTAAAAAGGGGTTGAGCACAGTGCCAGAACATTGTGAGCAGAGATCTGATACAAATGGGAAACAGAGTGCCTGGGCTTGTTTCTCGAGCTGGATGAGTGTGCCCGGCTCCTGAGGCTCCCCATTGCCTCTTGGAAAGCCATGCTCCTCACTCACAGTTTGCGAATTTGTTCTTGTTCCTTCTGGGTTTGGCCACCCAGGGAAGCCCGCAGGGCTTAGTGGGGCGGTATATCTTGCAGCTGCGGGAATAGCAGGAGTAGGAGTACCTGCCACCCTGGGGAGCCCCAGACCCGAAGGAGCTCTGGCCTTCCAAGGAACCCCCATAGCCAAAGGAGCTGCCTAACTCCAGTGGGGCTGAGGAGCCCACGATGCTCTCCTGAGGGCAGGAGCTGAGGATGGGGCCTGGGAAGACGATGGCCACAGGTGGTGGATAGACCACGGCACGGGAGTCCCCGCAGGAGGTGACGCAAGGCTGGCTGCAGGCATTGGCATATGGCTGCGGGCAGGTCACCTCACAGGGTGAGTAGCTGCCGTAGTTGCAGACTTGCTTGTAGGAACTCATCTTTCTGGCTGGAATGAAGTCTGAAAGACACAGGGTGGGGAGAGCAGGGGTCAGGGGCGACAGTGCAGGTGCCTTTGCAAAGGGGAGCCCTCATTTATTCGAACCAGTGACAGTGAAGGAACACATTCAGATAGCGAATGTCACAGGTAAATCTGGTTAAAATTAAGGGTCAGAAAGATAAAATGCATTTTACTCTATTAGTCCGTTTCAAATCTTGAAATAGTTCTTACAACACCCTGTATCTGAATTTCTCAGTAGTAAATTGAACTGCCATGTAAGCTCAAACCCCCCTGCCCCAAAGAGCATGACTTACTTGGTTGAAGAGCAGAAGAGCAATGAGACCCACAGAGAAGCAATTGGAGGACTCTGGGCTGCAGGTGCTTTTATACAGTTCCTCAGTTTGCCCTGGGGGAAGTGAACCATTGTTGTCCTCATTTGTACTCATTGTCCCTCAAATACACTTTTTTGCGTATGTCACTCAGTCAAGGTGGTTGTGATGCATGTTATTTCTCCTAAGAAACTCCACCTCAGCTGTTTTTATGTCTACGTCATAGTCCTTAGACTTCTTGCATGTCAGACAGGTGGGTCAATTTCTGTCTTTGTTATAACTCTGTTGACTTTATTGGAGACAGAGGGAGATCAAGATTTACTTTGCTATGAATCTGCGAATTCATTTTTCAAATTATGTTGCTGTCTTATAACTAATATCTCTATGTGAGTTGGCCGTATATTGGTGTTCGCTTGTTTTTCATAGTGTTATAAATACTAAGTCAGAGCTGGACATAGACGTCTCAAACATTTGTCCAAAGCTACAGTAGTCTCTTTGATCCTTCTATCACTATTTCAGTTTGTTTTTAGCATTTTCTAGCAATTCATTTATAGAGAAAGAAAATTTGAGTTTTAGAAGCAGTAATTGTAAATCCTTCTTTTTAAATTCAAAGTCCATCTTTGGCATTGGACTGTTAGCTACAAATTGCCACCATGGGAAGTGTTTTTGCAATACCCAGAACTGAGCACTGCAAAACAGGGTATTGCATTGTGCCCTGTTTAATGACAGGCCTTAACTTTTACATATGAAACACAGGAATTAATATACAGCTCTCCGCTAATGTAACTGGGCTTAGAACCAAAGCAGAGGCATCGTTGTGATGATCAGCCTTGACTTAGGGAATGTATCCTTTATTAATCCTAAAGATTTCATACATCAACATGCGTTGCTTACTACATTTGGGAACAGAAATGCAGAAATTATATGATTAAATCTCAGCAACCTGTGTTAGCCACCACATCCCTGTCTCTTTTTTTTTTTTTTCCCTGTACTGAGACATGCCAGAAAGTTTCTGTCAGTTATATTCAAGGGTACCGATCGCACAGCCTTAATTTCCTGTAAATGAGCTGTTCTGCTTAGACAGGAATTTTTCTTCTCATTATGTCTTGGAGGTGCGTATTTAGCTTGTCAGTGCCTTGGAGCTGGACAATCTCCTATTTTCTTTCTTACGGTTCTCCAAACAATGGTCCTTGACTCAGTGTCGCAGTGCAGGAGATGAAAGAATGAGGACTTGGTGTGCTGAGTGCTCCTCCCAGCTCTCCCACTGAATCAACAAGCGCGTTCTTTAGGCTCAGTCTTTTAATAATCCCATCAAGAAATCAACAATAAAAATTACCCAATTCATTTGGGTGTTGTACAAATGAGTGGTTGTGTACAAAGCAGTGAAAAAACAAGGATTTTGCATTCTTTTGAGGTATAAAAAGAAAAGACTAAGATTGAGAAATAAGGATGGGAGTATTAAAATGGGCAGCAACTAAACTGGCATGATCACAAAGCAAATGTGACTTCTAGGTAAGGAGTTAAAAAGAGCTCTACAGACTGAGAGCATTTCTGGAGTCTAAGGAGGAAGAAGACTATTGGGTGAGGATGAAGAAAAGAAGATAATGATTGAGAAGTGCCTGGTTTGGCAAAAAAGTAATTAGCACAGGTCAGGCACCACCTGGTCATTGCTTTCCTTGAAGAAGGATGACTGGTTACTCCCCGCTCAGAAGACGTTAGCCTGGTGTAGACTTGCCCTCCTAAAGATGCTGAGCCTGCACGGCATGTGCTAGAAACCAGAAAATAGAGATTTATTATTTCCCATACCCCACTGCTCTGCCACCCCGCTGTGCTCACTCTGGCAGCAGGAGCTGCCACTTGGCCCCTCGTGTTCCTCAGACCTTCAAGTGTCCCCGGCAGCATGGGTGTGAATTATACAGTGTGTGTCTTTAAGACTAGCAGGTAGTCACTTTTCATAGTCATTTCCATAGGGTAGTATCCAACTTGTAAACACAGAAAGAAAAAAATTGTAGATGTCCAGATTATAGACATCCTTCACTGTCCCTCGTTCTTCCACCATCCCTTTGAGAGTATGCCCTAACTCAGATGATCATTAACATTGCTTCAGCAACCTTGACTTTTATCCGTGTGGCTTTTTGAGGTTTTAATTCACAAGGCTTAGAGAGTCCAGTGTGAGGATTCCCCGCTGCTGCCTTCCAGGTCTGACAGATCCTGGGGGTTTGGGGTTTTGTCCATGAAACTACTTTCATTTGAACTGATCTCATGTATCACCTCATACTTTGGGTGCCCACCGCAGCCAAATTCTCATCTGATTGCTTCTGCCTCCAAGTTAACCTTTCCCTTCTGCAGTTTTGTGCTATATTAACCATTTTTTCCCCCCAGCAGGTAAAATATTGCTCTGCGACACCCAGACGAAATGGGAAATTTCTACTGATGATATCTAGAAGAGATGATTAAGACAGAGGCCACATAATTTACCAAACATCTCTTGGCAATTAAGTGAGCCTCTGGGAGGAGATCTCGGGCATGTCTTGTACTTGTTAGTGTTATTATTTGTAATTATAATTCTATTATCTCCTAGTTTATGTAAACGAGGTTGGCGCCCAGATACCATGAAAATAGAGAGCTCAGACAGTCACCGCTGTCAGGAACCGATAAACGAAACCAAGTAGTTTTAGGTATGGTGAAAGGAAGGATTACTCTCCACACTGGAGAGAGCGTCCAGTGCAGAAGGCAGATTGTCCTCGCCCCAATGCACACAGGAGGAGGAGTGAGTCTAAAAACCTCTCCCAAATTCTTGGCAAAGTTTAAACTGGAAATCTGCTCCAGACTGCTGTGCCTTAACCGGGACATCTTTAGCTTGCCCTGGGTCTAGACTTGATGTTGTTTTCTGTTTTCCACATTGTGGTTACCCTGGTAGGTTCAGAAGCAAGACCCAGGAAATGTGTCTTTTTATAATAAATAACAAAGAAATCAGAGTATTTCCATCATGCCTGATAAATCCACAGGAGCGCAGATTACAGCTCACCATAGGGCAGGGACATGGTTCCTTAAATGGCTTTTGCTGTCAAAAGGGAGTCATCATGTGTAACCTAATTCAGCTGTCCAAGTACTAAATGCTGTAAGCAATATTTTTGACATGTAAATCCTTTAAGATCATCACATTTAAATGTAGGTACAGGATGACCCCAACATTTGATCCCTCACTTTGATCTGTGGTCTGTTACATCAGGTGAGGAGGTGGGTATAATTTTCCCAGTTGTACATTTATTTATTACAAACTCCTGTACTCAGCTAGACCAGGGCCCACTGTCAGCAAGAGCCCAACGTGATGTTTCGGAAAAAAGGAGCTGTTAAAAGTAGTACATTTTGGAATAACTTGTGCAGGAGACTAATTCCTTCCTAGCATTTCTAAGAAAGAATTTCCTTCCCCCTTTTTCATCTTGTTTTTCCTAGGGCAATATATAATTAATATTCACCAGAAATGAAGTGGGATAAGGAGACTTCTGTAGCATGTCAGTCCCGTTTCCCCTCCCTCCACCACCCCCCCTTCAAAACAGGCTGTAGAAAATCCCTGTTAACATCAGAAAGGCCCTTATATCACAGAGATGCTTCTCTGCAGCTTTGAACAGGATCATCACCATAACTGAAGCACCCGAGGGCTGCGGTCTATAGATTTTTTTCACCTATTGAGGTAAAAGAGAATGAGGGTAAAAAGGGAGCAGAATGGTATCTTGGTAAAGTGGCCTCCAAGTTTTATCTCCCTTTGTGACTGAAAGGTTTGAAAACCTTTACACCAAGCATGACAAAATCAATATGTTATTTCCAAAAGTAAGTCTGTCTTGTCAAATCAGCAATCCTCTGTTGTACTGCTCTGAGTTACGTGCTTTGAAACCTGGACAAGTGGAAGAAGGAAGTTAATTTCTGCAATGAGTAGAAATTAACTAAGGGTGAATACCATCCCTATTTTGACATGAAAGATTTCTTTAGACTGCAGCATGGATGTGATATCATTCAACTAATAATTGCTTAACAGCAAGCAATATGCAAAATTCCTCCACCCGTTGACGTGACAAATGCAGGAAAGTTTGTTTTGTAAGGAGGAAGGGCCGCATGCCCGAAGCATGGCTCAGCCCCTCAACCTGCTCTCAGGAACCCTATAAAAGCGCTTGGAGCACAGAGCTCTTCAGAACATTCTTCTTGCCTTCTCCTTGGCGGTGAACTGAGTAAGTCTGACTTCAAGTAAATCTATTCTATGAGTTTAAAAGCTACTTTAATAAGACCTTTAATGTACTTATGTCTGGGCACTTAATATGTCTTTGCTTATTGTTGGAAGAATGTTACTTTCCTAAAAAAAGATTCTCTAACTTTTAGCTTGGCAGCTTTGGAGGGTATGGGGTGGATATGGAGAGCATGGGGCTTCAAAAGCTGCTTGCATGTTTCAGAGAAGGAATTCTTAATGATATTATCTATGTCTGGGATTGCTTTGCAAATTAAGACAGTAGTTTTAAGAACAGTTGTAAATAAATGTTGCTAGGTTAATCCTCACCTATCCTTAATGAGGCTTTGCTGAATTCTATGAGGTTCTCTAATCTTCATTATTTCTGCATAAGAATTGCAATCACACTTTCTACTTAGCTATGGAAGAGTAACTTTCTGAATATTGTATGGATCGAATAAATGAGGGCTCCCCTTTGCAAAGGCACCTGCACTGTCGCCCCTGACCCCTGCTCTCCCCACCCTGTGTCTTTCAGACTTCATTCCAGCCAGAAAGATGAGTTCCTACAAGCAAGTCTGCAACTACGGCAGCTACTCACCCTGTGAGGTGACCTGCCCGCAGCCATATGCCAATGCCTGCAGCCAGCCTTGCGTCACCTCCTGCGGGGACTCCCGTGCCGTGGTCTATCCACCACCTGTGGCCATCGTCTTCCCAGGCCCCATCCTCAGCTCCTGCCCTCAGGAGAGCATCGTGGGCTCCTCAGCCCCACTGGAGTTAGGCAGCTCCTTTGGCTATGGGGGTTCCTTGGAAGGCCAGAGCTCCTTCGGGTCCAGCGCCTACCTGGGTGGCAGGTACTCCTACCCCTGCTATTCCCGCAAGTACATGACTTACAGCCGTGGGAGCTGCGGGCCCTGCTAAGACCCGCGGGCAGCTCAACCCAGCAGGGACCTGAGCAAAGTCTCAGTCCATGAGTGAGCAGTAGGACATGGCTTTCAGAGGGGCGGCATACCAGGCTGCAGCGGGGTGTCCTCAGGGGCTGGGTGCTCTTATCCACCCTGAGAAACAAGCCCGGACACTCCATTTCCCTTCCTGTTGGATTAGGTATAACAAGATCCCAACTCTGTGTTTGAGAGGCTGTTTATGTGAGAAATATAGAAAAGGCTTTAGTTTAAATTCAAGTGTTCTATAGGAAGCTAAGCATCAGTGCAAATTAGATTCTGTATGTTCTAGCCTTTCTTCATATATGGACTGATTTTTCATGGCTTTTGAGATATAGTGGAAAAACTTCTCAAAACTCCAATTTGATTCTCAGAGCTGCCCTGTTTCACACAGTCTGGGAATTAAAAAAAAAAAAAACCAAAACCCACCCAAACTGGTGAAAACCAAACTCTGCTCTCAAGCACTGCAAATGCAACGAAGACCGAAGATCATCTTGCAAACTGCAGCCCTCAAAGAAGACAACCACGTCCAACCCCAGCAAACCCTGCAAATGTATTCTGTACTCTTTGGATTGTTGTGTTCTGCTGCTATGAAGCCCTTCTCCTATTTCAATTAAAGTTTATATTGCATCACAACATTTGCCTTCTGGTTTCCTTTTCTCCTCAGTTTAAAACTATTGGACAATGATGCTAAAATGATGCCTCATTTGAGACCCAGGCTCCTCTGTGTGTTAATCAACAGCAAAGGACAAGATGTCCTGGGCTTTATGTGCATTGTCCACCTATCCACAAGATGTGGATGTCCCTAAAATCTTTTGTAAGGATTAGTGGTGAAAGTGGTGGGATTAAACAGTCATGCTAGACTGTGGATCAGGAGTTATATTCATCCTCCCACCAGCTTACGAAGTGAGAGGTGTTGCCCTCTGTATCTTCACTACATCTTAAAAGCGTGTTTGCTGCTTAAGGTCTCCTGCTAACTGCAAATGCCAGCACAAGGAATAGATTTCTATCCTGGGAAAGCTCTGCTTCAGCTTCTGCATGGAGCTGGACCCCAACAGTGCAGAGGGAATGGTGTGCAGCTTGATTTCCTCTGGTTATTATGAGCATTCTCTTTTTGCTAAAACAGAAGGGTCAAACCTCTTATTTCCAAAGGAACTGAGTACTTGCGAGTGGAAGAATACTGCCTTTTGGTCACTACTTGAAAATTATTGTATCATCTGTAAGAGAAACCAGGGAGCTCAGAAGGAAGAGAAGTCTTTTTGTTGAAACAGAGGTAAGTGGAGAACAGATGGAACGAACACCAGGTCAGTGCTATGCAATATGGCTTTTAATCGGCATGAGAAGCAGAGTTACTAACGGTTGCAATAACACAGGGAATAAAGACAAGCACTTCAGGACCCTTTATATCACAAAAGTTGTCATATCAAGTCATGCGTTTGGTAAAAGTATTTCTGCTTTCCTTATTACATCTGTATAATTTCAGTTATATGTCCTATTTTGATCCCTTTACAATATATTCCTTTTAAAGCAGACTATACTAAGGCAAATGACATTTCCATTATTCTTCTACTGGAGTGCCATGGAAGGCCACAAAACAACATATAAATTCCTACAGCGTATTAAACTGAACCTTGTTTAACCTCGAGGGTATTGAGGACACCTCAATACTTGCAGTGCACAGATCTCTTTTTGCAACTGAACATCCAGCACGTCCCCAGGAACAATGCAATAAATGCATAGGTGGGAAGATATAAACAGAAGATGCCAAAAGCCTAAAGGAAAACATGCTTATAGGTTGAGCTGGTTATATTTTTCTAGTAAATAGCCAATTTGCTCCAAGATGCAGCTTTAGGACAATGAAAATTTTCAGCTAAAGTAATTTAAATGGGGAAAAATAGGAGTTTGGAAAAGTGATTAAAAATATTCTGAACTGTTAAACTTTGAGATCTCTTTAAGAAAAATTGCATTTACTCTCTGCTTTAACATTTAAGAGTTGATATTTTAAAAGGAGGAGTTTTCCAGATGGATTTTTTCTTCTTCTTCCTTGAAAAATTCCTTTTCTTTGCTAGACCCTGACTAAATCTTCTTTTTTTTTTTTTCTTTTATCTGTGTGTGTACATGTATGTAGCTTTACAGTTTGTCCAGCTCTACCCATAAACCTGTTTTTCTGGGCACCGCTGAGAGCTCCCAGCTCCTGCTGGCTTCAGTCAGAGCAGTGAGCTCTCAGCTCTGCTCAGGCTGACTCAGTTTCCCATCTGTGATTTTCTGCTCTGTTTTCCATATCCTGGTTGCTATGTGCAGTGAATTCTGATGAAGTATTTAGCATGACCCGCAGCTTCCTCGGCTGTAGGTGCTGTACCGGCGGGAAGAGTATGGGCTACAATTTCCCCTTCCCAGTGGTGAGTATCCAGAATTGTAGGACCTGCTGTAACTGCATACACCCCCATAACCATTTGAGCCTCCAAAAAGAATGGAACCCCTTAAGCCAACAGCATTTCCATAGCCCCTGTAACCAAGATAGCCCCCAGAACCAAGTAAGTGGCTACCACCGAGTGGTCCACAGCTGCCCACGACGCTTTCCTGTGGGCAGGAGCTGAGAATTGGTCCCGGGAAAGTCAGGACAACAGGTGGTGGGTAAATGACTGCTCTGGAGTCATCACACGATGTCACGCACAGCTCGTTGCAGGTGTTGGCCAAGGGCTGAGGGCAGGTCACATCACACGGGCCACTGTATGGTATGCACAGGTCCCCGCAGTGAGACATCGCTCTGGAACACAGGTAGGTCTGAAACACAGGGAGGAGATCATAAAAACACCAGATCCCTAGAAACTGGTGCACAGCACCCTGAAGGGAAGGTTGCCACCCACCAGTGCCTTCCTGCACCTGGGATGAACGTACAACATGAGTAACTGAGAGGTTTAGAGGGCAGCTGGGTGCTCTGCTAAGGCATGTGGATAGGTTGCTTTCTGTAAATAGCCTTTAGAAAAAAAGGCAAGTTTCATCCCAGTTCCAAGCTAGACCTGATTCTTTCTGTTTCGAAATATTGTTAGAAATTCTGGCTATTTCAGAGCTCGGCAGAAGCACTAACTCTGAGCAGAACTGTGTGGAATTTCTGTGGTCACACCTGGAGCCAGTGCAGAAACAGGAACCTGCCCTTGGGAGCTCTCTAACGTGATATCCTGTATTTGTTAGGTGAGTTCCTGTCTCCCTCAGGACACCGACTGCGGTGCCTCCTCTTGCCTCAAGGCATAGATTAAATACAGAGTAAGAAGCCCCTTTCACTGAAATATTTGCAGCCAATGAGCCCACTACAGCAAATATTATCACAAATACAATGGTAAATGGCATCAGACAGGGTCTGGATTGCTCTGTAAAGAGGAGAGCTACTATTTGAGACCAGACCTGGTTTCAGCCTAGCCTACTGCCTTCTCATTTACAGATATTCTAGTTTCCTTTAATTTTCTGTAAAAAATATTCAGTGCTGGTGCACTTGATGTGGGTTGTTTTTTTTTTTTTCTAGGACAAAATTGTCCCCTCTCCTGAAAACTAAGTCTTTCTATGTATTTCCACGTGCCCAGACCTTACACATGCACAGGAGAAATGAATCTGGGTATGCATGAGAAGAGAAAAAGGGTTAACGTTTTAAACTTCAGTAGCTGTATATGACAGAATGAACATTTGGTTAGATGGCTAAATAACCGTCTTAAAAATAAAATCTCCAGTATCAAAGTATTTCTATAGTGAGACTGTACAAAGCAGAGGAGAGAATTTAAACCTCCATGTACTCGGTGGAAAGTGTCTAAACCCCACAGGGATCTGAGTCCCACATTTACTCCCCTAAATCCATGTGTCAAAGCCCGTAACAGACTGCTTGCAGTAGAGACTTGTTCATAGCAGACAGCTATAGCAATCCTGAGAGTAACAAAGCTTTACACCAAAAATAAAGATATGAGAGTCAAAAGAATAAGGCAAATCAGACTTACTTGATCCACCGAAGAGAGAAAGTTAGGAGAAGCAGGTAAACAGTCTTGAGCTGCAAGTGCTTTTATACAATTCTTCCAACCGCCTGGGGGCTAGAAGACCTATTTGTTGGTGTTTATCTCATTTACTTGCATATCAGATGTTGTTGCTTGGATGATTCCTTCAACTGCTGTAATTATCTTTCTTAGGGTTAGTTGTTAGTTCTGAGCCCCATAGGGTGTGATATCCATCTGACAACTGACTTAGGCTTCTTCATGGTCAATAGTTGTAGCTGACAACACAAAAGTTTCTTTTCAAAGAAAGAGTGCAAAATTCCTCATTAGATTTTGAAGAGCTTAGCTTGAATTCCTTGGTCAATGTGTTGAAGAAATCCAAATCCTCCAGCTGGAAGCAGAGCTGGAGACTAAATCAATGTCTGGACTCTCCATTTCTACAGAGAATTATAACTTCTTTACACAATGAATTACCGGAGTTATCACTGGAGAAGGAGGGTTTTTATCATTCGTACTATGTATGTTTAATTAGGAGAGTTTAATTTAGCACACTACACGGCTGTTTTTCAAACTGTTTTTAAACAACAAGCCCAGATTTTATACAGGGTAATCCTCTTAGGTACCTCTTCAATTGATAGAGCAAACTTACATCATATAAAGACCAGAAGGTTCATAAATTTAAGACTTTGATTTTAGTATAGCAGAGAGAAAATTGTATTCTGTCAAAGAAAATAACCTTGACCTGCAGAGCTATGAAGGGCCTGCTTAGGAGGAGGAGAAGATCATGTTTTAAAGTGAAACTATTACTCATTATCAAGACATAAAACTGCAGCAACGTGTCATTAATTTTATTACAGTAGAACTCTGTATCTACAACACGTTAATCACACAGAGGTGCTTTGAAGTCCTTTATTCTGTGGAAAAAACTAGAACGACCCAGATAAGTGTTGCCTAGAGCTTCCTCGTAACCACCCCACATAATTTAAGTATAATCTATGCCAGAAAGGACAAGGCTTAAATTGTCAAGAGTGTAAACAAGAATGACAGAGGGATGAATTGCAGCAAGGCATGTGTCTGCTACCAAGCCTACACACGAGGCACCCTGTTTCACCCTGCCAAACCAAATGTGAAAATGCCAACTCAGAAAGTTATGAGTTGAGAAAGGCCAACCCACCCGTCAGGGTCAGCAGTGCAGCTCACAGCCACCATGGCAATGGAACTTATCCAAAGGTTGGGAGAAAAAGACGGAAGAGTTTGGAGAATGGAAGGTCTCTGTCAAGGCCTTCATAAGCATTGTTATCACAACCAAAGCCTCTGTGAGCGTCTGTCATTTTTGCAAACCAAGACAGCTGTGGGTTTGTTGTCACCCTTTATTCTTATCTCAATGGGGTGCTGCCTTCAGCCAGCCCCAAAGTAGATGAGGATGGTGAGGTACCTTGTGCTGTGCCAGGAGTGCATTAACATCACCAATAACAAGCACGTAAGTTGACCAGCTGCTGCCCTGGGCTCATTCCTATGGTGATCACCTGAGAAATTAAAAGAGAAGTAACCAAATCATCCACCACAGCAGGCAGAGATCTTTGAAAGGGCAGAAGCTTTGAGGGGCCTGTGACATGTTGACCTAAAACCTGCCAAGCTGGTTAAAAACTGGGCATTGCAGCCAGTGGAGAGAGTGGGACGTTCCTCCAATAAGGCAGAAGAGCAACCAGAGGCTGGAGGTCCCAAAATTTCCTTTTCTGTGGACTACAGAGGGAGTCTAGCTGGCTGGCTTAGCCCAAAGTTAGGTGCCTAGAGCAAATTCTTCCTACATTTTGTCTCACTTTGCACAGAAAGACTTCTTTAGGGGCAGGAGATTTGAGTCTCTGTAAGCCTGAAACATGCAGCAAGGGGCTGTAAGGACAAATCAGTAAATATAGTGGACAGGAGTGAGTGAATTCCTGGTCACTCTTCAACATGGTTGATGCCCTTCTGGGGAATCAGCAGAAAATTCCAGATTGGCACTTATGGACTTGTTATCTTATTACATAGACTATAAATTCCAGTAATTGTTAGATGCTCCAGTTATACTGGACACCCTAAAGGGACAGATACTGCACAAAGGCAGGTCATGAGACATTTCGTTTCCTGAGGGGTTTACTGTATAAGCATAAAATAACAGCATGCAAAATTGCAGTAGACAGTTTTATAGAACCAGTTGTGATAGTTATATTTAATAATTAATAGGTGCAAAACCAACAGTGGCTGTTAAGAAGCAAAGCTCATGTTAATCCTTTTAAAGCTGACTTTAACAACATTAGCAGTGCCTCTACTAATGTTTGCCTTCAACAGTGCTGCTTCCGCTGGTCAGTGGTTTGGTCTCTAGCACTTATGAGTCAGCAGCAATAACAAATGAATAATTTATAGCATGAAAATACAACTTCAGGAATGAGTTTTCAGAGTTCTGATAGCTTTGATGATAGTTTTCTGACTGCTGCCAGGGGAAAATGAACTCGGTTTTATAACGGGGAATGTGTACGTTGTCCTTTCAGATCAGACCAAGCCAGGTTCCCCTCCCTGACCCTCTGCATGCCTTGGAAAGGACAGGATGGGCACACTGGTGCACAGCCCCTGGCTCCAGGACCCCAGGAGTGTCCTGGCACACACCCACAGCTCAGGTTAGACTCTGGAATTGTGTGTGGCATCAAAAGCTTCTAAAGAAAGCATAAGAGCCAGAACTGATAAACTGTATAATAACACATTTTATGTCCTCCAAACACCCATCAATTAGAACTGAATTAGAGTCACCACTGGGATGGATGCCAAGCTGTCGCTATGGGGAGCCTTCAGCCTCTGACTGTCTCACAGCCCTTTCCCGTTCCTCATCCCATTCCCAGGAAGCTAAATGGGCTTCCTAGACAAGTTTCAGGAACACCACAGTGTCAGAGCAGCAAATGCCCAGGCACAAACCTCCCACAAGTGTTGGACAAAAGCCGAGTACAACATTGGAGCATCCTCCAGGCAGAAGCTACATGTAATGCAGCATCTTCTACAACAGTGCTGGCTCCTGGAGAGAGCCACGCTGTCAGCTTTGTGCCCAGGGGAGGGCTTGGTCCATGGAGTTAAAAAAAGGCTGCCAAAACAAAGTCAAAAAGTTTTCATTTAACTAACAAGGTGACTATCAATTCTAAGGCTTTCAGTCATAATCTCCTTGGCGAAGCATTCCCAGTGTTATGTTTTAGAGATGAACGATTAGTTAACACTGGGGCGTCTTAGTTTGGCAATTACCAGGATGGTAATAACCGCGCACATCACTGCAGTCAGAGAACCATCATTGTTAACATCTCCTGAAATGCCTGTTCTGAGCAAGCCCAAGACTTTCCCAGGCTGTTGCTCCAGGGATCTCTGTGGTGACTCACCATAATCTAGAGATCATTTTGACACACTGGCAGCAAACTGGTCAACAAAGAGAAAAAACACGAGCAGATTAAGCGCAGGAACAAAAATATTCTTTATGGCAAGGAGTGATGAGTAATTCCAGGCGCAGTGCACCATCCCAACCTTTTCCGATGAAGTGCAACCGTGAACTTTGTCACTCTCCTGTCTTCTCCACGTTAATTACATTGTGTCTTTTTCTCTGTCCACAAATAGGCTTTGGTCTGCATGCATGTGATGCGTTGTGGTTAGACAGGATTTTGGATGGTGTTCAGCTCCAGATGCGCAGGTTTGAAAGAATATTTTTGAGTTAGGTGTCTCTAGTTTTCTTATTTGGCGTACATCTATCGCTTATGCCACTTGAGAGCCTGGTAATTGACTTTTGTGGGCTGGCATGGAATTGTTACAGGGAGGCAATAGTGACTTGCGTCATGGGAGGATGCCTTACCTTTGCAAAATAGTATCTTTTGGTTCATTAGCATGTCTTACTGACTCAAGTTTTGGAAACTAAAGAGTATTGCCTTGAAGATTTGCCAGGGTGATTCATATGCAAAGATTAAATCTTGATGGGAGATAAGGTGTTGTGAGCCCTGTGCTTGCCCAAAATGTGTGGTGAAACATTCCTAACTGCTTTGAAAATGTTGCTTGCTCAGAATGGAATAATTATTGATACTTGTCAATATTTTTAATATGTTCACAGTATTGGCCTTTGTATTGCATTTTGATCATAGCTGTTCTAAAGAATACCCATAGGCACAGGTACCAAGTGCATTGCTCGGGGCCAGGTAACCCTGAAGAGGAGTGACAGGAAGGTGAAGGCTTCTGCACTCACCTCGTGGGGCTTTTGTGGGGCCCCACACAGATCCACAGGGCTTGGACTTTCCTAAGATTTCATATTTAATAAGCTGTTTTGAAAGTTTGCCACTTACTGAATGTCCCTACTTCAACTGTAAACATGAACCAATTCTCCTCCCAATGACCTTTCCCTCTTTCCTTGTCTAGTGTCATGGATATCTATTTTTTCTTGCTGCCATGACAAAACTATCTGTTGTTTCATTTATATCAGGGCAGCCAAACATTAAAACTTAGCTGCGGTGTTTAGGAAATACTACAATTTATGTTAGTTTCAAAAGATAGCAACAGCTGAGTCTAATCCCAGCTTCTCCATGGAAGCAAGTCATTTAGCTTTAGGGCAGCAATTATCTTTTCTATAAAATTGACATAATAACTACCTACTTTCCATAAAGTACTAGCAACGGCAAAAAGCCATGAAAAACAAAACAGCCGGGAAAGTGATAGGCAGCAGACTTGGAGTGGTTTCACGGTGTTAAACAGAAGAGATTAAAAGAAGGGACTGGTGCAGGTTTATCACCGGGCTGATCTTCATGAAGAGGCATTGACGAAGACTTTGCAGAGGCTGTGGCATCCCAGCAGCTCTCCTGGGCTTGTGATGGGCAGCAAGGGCTTCAGACACCAACCCAGGCCACTTTCTTGGCTGATTCATGATGACCCTGGCAGGGAGCACGTACCTAGACTTGCCTGGAGCACAGACCTAGACTTGCAGGTAGGTTTTGCAGTCCCTGCTGAGTTTCCCTCACATCAGTCACCCCGAGTTGGTTCCACAGGAGGGCAGCAGCCCCAGCACGGAGCTGGGAGATCGGATTTGCATCCCAGCTGGGTCCCGCAGCCCCACCAACCTCATCCCGTCCCCTCAGGAGAGACCAACCTGCCCCAGAGCACATCCCCCCAGGCTTGGATGGGAGCTGGGAATAAAGAGAAATCTCCAAATCCTCTGATGGTGCCACCTCAGACCTTCACAGTCATGGGAAGATGGGTTCCTGGCTGCTGCCAAGTGTCTTTGCTTTGGTGGTTTATCTAGAGCTAGTTTATTGCTCCGATTTTCCTGTTTTCCCATGTTTACCTCTCTCCTCAAATATCCAACTAGGATTAGTTGTGTTTGTGGTAGGGAACTGGGTGGACAATGTTGTTAGTTGTGAATGCACAAGTTTTTCTAGCCTGGTAGCTTAGGGCTTGATAGGGTTGCTATCTGAGTGGTTTCCCTAATAAAAACACGTAGGGTACTGGGTTTTTAGCCCTTTAAACTACCAAACTCTACTCAATAGAGGGGTAAAAAGTGTTTTGCATTTTTTAAAATGTTAAAAAATCAGCTTGTTTTAAAATGTGGTCACCTGGAGCATTAACTTGCACTTCTGGAACTACTGGGCTGAGGGGTCCAAATGTATTTTGAACTCGGGTTGATTGGAGACAACCCTACATCTTGATCATTGATGTGAAAGGTATCATCATAAAACAAAAGAAAAGCAACTTTATAGTGAAAATAATCAGTTTACTAGAAAAAAAATATCCTGAGAAGATATGGAGATAAATGTGTGTGAAATCATGACCTTTTTTTCCAAATCAGTTATTACAGAGTCTTGGGGAATGTAACCCAAGCAATATACTATTAACATTATATTAACATACCACTTTACATGTGTAATACATCGGTGCGTGGTTGTGAAGCACCCTGGCTCCCTTTGTTCTGCGGAAGTCTTTGGTTATTTCTGGGTGGGTATAATTGCAAGAATGACATGGTATTTCCTAGGCACCAAAAGACCGTGACTTCAATCAGCAAACACATGTATGTAGCCATTATGGAAGAATGAAATTAATATAATCTTTAGTACAAAACCAGCATCTGAAATTACTTGGCATCAGCAGGACACACCTGATGTCCTAAACGGCATCTGCCTAGAGGGATCCACTGCTGGCACCAGCCGGGCAGACGTAGGTACCTGGGGCTTTGACCAGGACATCCAGAAGCAAGTAAGAAACTGGTGCTTTGGGTCCACACATGACTGTTAACACTCACACGTGAAAAAGAGTTCTTTGCAAAAGCAGGCTGGAAAAGTTTTGATGCAGAAATATGAAGAATAGCTTGAATCTGGCTCAGTTCAGTTTGTTTATAGAAAAGAAGGCCTCCAAATAGGAATGGTTGTGAGTTAGAACAGGACACTCTAAAAATATACATTTTGCTATAATCTAGAGGTGTATACTTAGGAAATGCAGGACCATGTTTCTCTGTGAATGGGGCGACTTCTCACTGGTTTCCAGACTGCAACCTAGGTTGACATCCCATTTTCACACAGGGATCTGCAGAGCAGAACCAAATCCTTCATTTTACCTGGGCATCAAGTTTTGAGGGGTCTAGGAAGAGTCTCCAGGTCACCTTCTGTTCCTCTATACAAGGCTGAGTGTCATCGAGAGAGCATTGCAAATAAATAGCAGAGGAAAAAGGAAATTCAGAAGGCCAATGGTTTGATGCAGCAGCATTTTAATGTAATGCAAAGTGGAGTAAACATTTGCAGAAAGAATAATGCAGACTAGAAAGAGCATATTTCTAGAGACAAGAAAAGCTAAAACCAATTACCCACTCCAGTGTGACGCATTTCATCGACATGTTCACTTTCCTCACTCTCGCTGAGCCTGACATTCAAATCCCTCTGTGTGCTTTGTTTTAAAACCATGGTCAATGTCAAACTGGGTAGAGAAAGCTAAAAGCACAGACGTAAGATTCAAAGCCACAAGAATAAAGAAAGCAATAATCTAAGCTAAAGCACTATTAAATGTAGGGTCCTGGTTTTCAGGGGTGCTTCCCTCTCCGGTAGCCATGCCTGTAAATCACATGCCATATTCTTTCACTTCTTTTCTTGTTCTTTTCCCGTGACTATTCATCATTTTAAGTGGATTAGATCTTCTTACAGAAGCCCCTCTGGCAAGGATGCTTCCAGCGGGTGGAATAGGTGTAGGAGCGCTCCGGCACGCATTGGGAAGTGCACTGGGGAGCGCACTGGGGAGCACACTGGGGAGCACACGGAGTAGTGCACTTGGTAGTGCACTGGGGAGGACACGGAGGAGGACATGGAGGAGCACATGGAGGAGGACATGGAGGAGCACATGGAGGAGGACATGGAGGAGCGCATTGGGGCTCGCACTTCGTCACGAACTGCGGGGCACACCGATCGACGCAGGGCTCCACACACTCAACACCCTTCTGCGCTGAAGCAATCCCCACGCCCGACTCCAAGGCGCCAGCCAGCTCGGCTGACTCCGTGGAACCCACAATAGTTTCCTGCGGGTAGGTGGTGAGGATGGGTCCTGGGAAGGTCACAACCACAGGAGGTGGGAATATAATCACACGGGAGTCTGGGCAGGCGATGACACAGGGCTCATTGCAGGCAGCGGCACGGGGCTCGGGGCATTTCGTGTCACACGGGACAGAGCATGGCTGAGCACACATGGTTTTCTCGCAGGACATCTTTTAGCTGTTCTGTAGACCTGCAAGGTACGGGAAAGAACAAGTATAGAACCATTGAATCACAGAATGGTTTGGGTTGGAAGGGACCTTAAAGCTCATCTCGGTCCAACCCCCTGCGCTGGGCAGGGACACCTCCCACCAGCCCACGTTGCTCCAAGCCCCGTCCAACCTGGCCTTGAACCCCTCCAGGGACGGGGCAGCCACAGCTTCTCTGGGCAACCTAAAGGTTCTATAAAACCAAAGGAGCCAGTAAGACAGGATCAACACTTGAACTAAGCTCAGGTGAGCCCTGAAGAGACACAAGTTGGTAGACAGGTAGATACCCATCCTGTTCTGCTTTGCTTTACTCTTCTCCTCTGTGGCCTCTCAGAGCCGAATGCCTTCCTGCTGACACCAAACAACCTCTTTGGGGCTGCTTCTTAAATAACATCTGCTTTCTTCTATGTAATTTGGACTCCAGAGGTGGAGTTCAGTAAAATTAGTGTGATACAGCAGCAAGCCTTGCAGAAATGGAAAACACAAGAGAGGTTTTATTGTGCCAAATTTACGCATTTTCTGGGCTAGGCAGAAAGAAGTATATGATCCTCGTGTTGCACATGAGGGAGTTGATCTCATAAGGATACTAAGTACTATGTTTTCAATGCAGTTAGTTTGTAGCAGGTGGCATTATTACAGCATATTTAGTATCAAGATCACTTGGAAAAATTAAACAAAGAGCCTTTTGCAAGATCACAAGGAAAAAAAAATGAAGCACAGCAAAAACCTGAAAGCATGTGTCCTGAATTTAAATTTCAGAGGGAGTAAAACCATTCACAAACCTGGACAGAATTCTACACCTTCTTCCTTTCTTTTGAAATAAATCGAAGAGTGGGGAGGTAATTTGGGAAATGTCATATAACTACATTTCAGGATGTAATTTCAAACTTATCCAAGTTCCAAATCAAAGCACCAAATGAAGGAGCAATCTGTTGTTTCAGATTAAATGGAATATTTTGATTTCAGACAAGGTGATCACTTATTTTTTGTCTGAGTTGCACATTAGAAAAGCCTGGGTGGGGCTCAGTTTGACTCAAGCAATTTTTCTCGGATTTTTTTCCCTTTTGTTGTTTTAGACACAATGCCAAAAACCCCATTATTCACCTAAACTTCTCCTGACCTTAAACACTAATCCAGACACTATCTTCATGTTCCCACCCTTACGTTCTACTACATGTACTAATTCTGTTTTCCTGACTTGACCTGCAAATCCCTCAGCAGAAAGAAAGCCAGCGAAAATGGATAGCCAAAAACCAGACCTGAACAGATAACATACAGTAGAAAACATTTATAGTGGATAATATATTCTTACACAACCTGTTGAATGTTTTGCATAAGACCACTGCTTTGCATGAACAGAACAAAACCACCCAAAGCAACTTCTCAAAGAATATACAAGCAGACATTTTCTGGGTTTCCGTTTCCTCTGCATAGCTGTCCTGACAGACAATTTAGCAAAGCCCTGGCCATTCAGACTGACAGTGAGTGCCCGAGAGGGTCCCAGGTGGGGCATTTCCAAAGTCAGCCCAGGAACCTGGGGCCACATCCACAGAGACACCGTGTCTCGAAACCTGGCTCCAGTCCGAAAGGTGACTGCAGCCATCTCACCATCTCGGTATTTATAAAGCCTACCTCAATATTTACACCCGATACCTGTGTCCAAAATTAGATAAGAACTGGAAGCCACAAGGTCAGAAAAACACTGCCAAATGTATACTGCTGGCTAAGATATTTTAAGGTTACCTAAAGGCTATATGCATTAAATTTCCATAAAGTAATGGCAGTAGGTGTCTTTAAGATTATCTAGATTTCAGATGTATTTTTGAATCTCAATCCATCAGCACCTCTGGATGAATAATTAGCAAATGACTCTTTCATGAAAATAAACTCCTGAATGTTGCACAGAATCACAGAATATTAATCCAAAATTCAGCCCAGAAGCAAATGCAAAGATTTCAAAAATGATACTTCTTTTTTTCTTTTTTAGGAAGAAGAGGTTATATCAGAATCCAACTTACTCAGTTCACCGAGGAGAAGTCAAGAGAACCTGCTGGAAGGCTTCTGAATCATGAATGGTTTTATATACCTTCCTGGACCACCAGGCTGATGCAAGAAAATAACGTCATATTTGTGCATTAGGTTCCATTACTCCCCAAACAAAATTTGACACATAATTACAGTAATTGTTTTGCTTACTGTTTGTGTTGATTACCCTATTCTCACCAGCACGTGACTTGCATAGTCCCATCCCCGGATTCCTTTCATTTCATGATTTTAAGCGTCAAACCCAGTCCCGCAGCCCTGCCGGTGGGCAGGCAGCCCGTGGGACGCTTTTGGGCTCGTGTGGGAGCCCTGGCAGTGCTGCAGCCCAGCAGAAGCTCCGCAGGACTCAGCCTTTCAGTTCCTTAGAAAACAGGAGTTTGTTTTCCTTGCTTAACATCATGACCTCCAAGAATGCATAAGAGCCTAACCTAGTATTAGTAGTAAGTGTGCTTGCTAGTTTAAAGCTTGTTAGGACGTGTTTACAGAAAATGTAGTCACCACATGACTGGAGTGTCAGGATTGCCTTGGAGAGACACTCCTAGCAAAGCCCAGCATTGCCCGTGGTGGCCCGGCTCCTCATTTGATCTTCAAGCCTCTTCCAAGGCAAGCATGTAACACAGTGCAAGGGTTTGATGTGTCAGCCATAGCCCAGGTTGAGCATGAAAGGTCTCCTCCTCTGCAACACAACTCCTGGCCAAGCCCAGGAAGAAACACAAGGGGAGAAAGCTCATTTTGGTTAAAGTGGGGCGGGGAGAGGGAGCTAGGAATTGCTCAGCCCGGTTTGGAATAAACCACTCTCTACCTTCTGTCCCTTTCACAGCGGTTTTGGTCACAGCTGCACCAGAAAAATGCTTATGAGTGTGGCAAAGAGTGCTGCGGGAAAGTCAAGGTAAGTGAGCAATGTGGTGGCAGAGCTGGTCATTCCCATTCAATATACAGGTGGGCCAGAGAAAAGACGAGCGACCAATTTATTTAAGATTGCTCAGGAAGGCTTCGGCGGTAGAGAGGACTAAGAGTTACAGCACCGATTTGCACCCAACTTGACCTGCTGTGATGAAGCAGCAATTCATGCCATGTTTGGAGCACAGACCCAGCCCCCTCAGGTGATATAATACTATTTAAATCAGCAAATATACCCTGATTTAGAAAGGTGAGTGTTTGGCCAACTTGCTTTAAATAGTATGATTAGGATAACAAATGCAGAGCTGGCTTTTAATCAAAAAAACTAAAGGGATCCAAATTCCCAAGGTGTTTATCATTGTCTGATTCAGAGAATCACATGGGTGGCCCTGACATATATGTTTTAAAGTGACGCTATGATTCAATACTGTGGAGTTTAATACTGGCAGCCTGTTATTAACATCATAACACCACAATATTTTGCATGTATAAAACATTAGTGGGTGTTTGCAAAACTATCTGAAAGCATTTCCTCAGAACAATTCCAATAAGTGTTCTCACCTAGAGGATCCTCCAAAATCACACTGCTTCCAAGAGATAATTGATAGCGTAGTAGTTGCAACAATAATAAGCAAAAAATGTCGTATATGTACGGAAACGAGGGAGGGGAAATGAAGCCAGAAACTGTTCAATGTTTGGGCTGATCATTGTCCCAAGGTCATGGTCCCAAGATCATGGTGACAACCAGAGCTGCTACCCATCCAGAGCTGCACCCCTAACTTTTACCCCCTGTTCTGGAGCAATGCAGGGGAGATGAGAACATGCCGCTGAGAGAGGATTTGAATAGTATCTGTCAGGGGCTGTTCTTATAGGTGCAGCCCAGCACATCAACCTCTGGCAGCTTTGGAAAAGTCTGGAGTGGCTGGCATTCCTCTCCAGCTCCTTTTAGCGGCACCAACCCTGCTGGGCAATTTTTGCCATGACTCCTCCTGCACTCTTGCTAACACTCAGCTCACATGGCAGCATCCTCCCGTAGCTTTTGCCCTGTATTTGGCTGTCTAAGAGGCATTTCCAGCTTCAGCTGTTCAGCTTGTGCTATGTGTCTGACTCAGAGGCCCCATGGCAGGAGCAGGGCTGGAAGAAGAACTGCTCTCACCCTCCTGGCATGAGCTCACTTACCCAAAACAGCTCCAGAGAGAGCTTTTGAGTGAACCCAACATTCACATATATATATATATATATATGCGCATTTATTCTCTTGCATATATTTATTTATTTACATGTATAAAAGCTGTGATAAGGAAACAATTATACAGTCACTGTGGGTAAAGGATTTCAGACTTCAAGCTGGTGAAGTAACAAAATGCTGTTGTGAACAGGTAAGTTAAATAAATACGAATCGCTTGAGAAGGTGAACATTCTTCAAAAACGGCACGGAGCAATGCCAAGGGCTTAAAAAGAATATTATTTGAGAAAAAACAGAATTATAGGAAATCATTGTGGAAGAGAACTGGTGAGGTTGCCCAACTGATATGCTCCCCTGAATTATTCCTGGAAAAGATTTGCCTAAGCTCTTCATAAAAGCATTCCAGTGCTGGGATTCCATCATCTCACTTGCAAATCTGTCAGCACCTGGCTGCTCCTGCAATTGGAAAGTGGGGTGGTTTCATTCCCTAAAACTAACCTGTCTTCTTTGTTGCCATGTGAGATGAAGACTTCATCTCCTGTTTTCCCACTGAATAAAGGGGATTTTATTGCCTTTCTCCTTGTAGTAATGATTTACGATTTTATACTCCTTCTTATGAGCCTCTCTAAAGTAAAGCAATCAAATGTGCTGGATAGCTTCTGTGAAATAAGACCAAGAAGAGACTCAAACAAATGCAAGTAAGTGCAAGGCTGGGGCGGGGGGGGGCGGGGGGGGAGATTTCCCTAATTAGGAAACACTGTAATTAGAGAAGGAATAACGTGCAAGCATTTAATTATAACTATAATTAACCATTGGAATAATTTGGCAGAGATGAGTGATTCCTTACTGACTTTAAATCAAAAGTTGGTGTTCAGTCAAAAGGTGAATGATAGTTTTAAGAGAAATTATGGGATAAAGTACTGGGTAATATTTTCTGGTTCATAATGTCCAGAAGATCCCTCCTGGGCAAAAAATCTGGAGGCACGAGAATACGAAATATCTGCTATGACTTAAGGTATGACACGACACCAGCACCCAGTCTCAAATCCTGTCACTTCTGTGTTTTCATTCCAATTGATAGAATTGCACAAATAGCAGAGAAAGAAAACCTATGTCCATACATGCCAGGAGAAAAGAAGGTATTGCAAGATTTCTGATTAAAAAAAAAAAAAAAAATTAAGGTGAGACAATTATGTAATAAACTGTGCAATTACATCTATATTGACAATAAAATTGTGCCTACAGTTCATCTAAACACAGGAGACCTAGCTTCACGTGAGCTAGTGTAGCTACTTCTGTCATCAAAAGAGTTTCTTCCCGTGATCTTAAAATCTGGGTAGAGACCCGTGGTTCACCTTCCTGACACTGTTGCTTTCACAGGGCAGGTGCAGTTTGTGAGGATTCATCATTTTTTATTTGCTTTTCTCTCCATTGCCTTTCCAGACCTCCAGAGCCATGGAAGAGAAAGCAGCAAATCTTATTTTTTATTTTTGTACCTCTGTTTTTCTCTTTTCTCTTGTTCACATTTAGGTCTTATACAGACTCATCCATGTGCTTCATGTTAGTCAGCAGAGTAGTCCAACCAGATTCATTCAGATGAGTCATGTTGTTACAGGAAAGTATCTTAATAACAATTAAGAGGAGCAGGGAGCACTACATTGAGAGAGAGCTGAGGGGCATGCGTGCACACAAACCTAAATATTCAATGTTTCTTTAAGAAAATTCTAAAACCCAGAACCCTTCAAGTGCAAGAATTATTACATTTCAATTAATTAAAAATTACATTGTATGTTCCTGTTCTCGAGAGGATCATGTCTGCCATCCTAGGTCATATTTCTAGGAAGGCACCAACTGATTTACCTGTTTGATTCTGTGCCAGGTGAAACTCCTAGGAAATACTAAAGGATGTGGTGCAAAATGTATGTTCCCCCCATCAAACACAATGCTATAGTGTAATGAAGGGGCCCAATTCTACTCCAGGATGCCCACAGATTTCTCAGGGCTATTGGTGAATTACCCAAAAGATTAATTGAAAATACAAGTTACAAGGTTAAAAAAAATAAATAGAGGGTTGAGTTTGAATGCAACACAGTTTTAATGAGAGGGAAACTCAGGATACATTTGGTGAAGACGGGCGCCCAGAGCACAAAGGGTGTTTCCCAGGGCTTTGGGAAGCGATGTCACTCCATGCAAAGTCCATCCCTTGGACATCACCAGGTGGCAGCTTCCCCTGCCAGGTCAGCACAGCCCAGGGCTGCTGCAGCGCCAGACGTTGACCCTTCAGAAATAACCGGAGCCACAGCTTCCTCCGCCAAATCTCCTGTAGCCAGAGTAGCCCCCACCACTCAGACAGCTCCCCCCACCAAAGGACCGGCCTCCTCCAAAGGAGCCCCCACTGTAGGAGCTGCCTCCGCCGCACAAGCCCCCAAAGCCCCCACCATAGGAGCTGGAGCCGAAGGATCTTCTGCCTCTGTATGAGCTTCCAAATGACCTGCTTCCTCCATAGGAACCCCCAGAGCCAAAGGAACTACACCCTCCGTACGAGCCCCCCATGCCCAGGGAACTGCCACCTCCGTACGAGCCCCCCATGCCCAGGGAGCTGCCACCTCCGTATGAGCCCCCCATGCCCAGGGAGCTGCCACCTCCGTATGAGCCCCCCATGCCCAGGGAGCTGCCACCTCCGTATGAGCCCCCCATGCCCAGGGAGCTGCCACCTCCGTATGAGCCCCCCATGCCCAGGGAGCTGCCACCTCCGTATGAGCCCCCCATGCCCAGGGAGCTGCCACCTCCGTATGAGCCCCCCATGCCCAGGGAGCTGCCACCTCCGTATGAGCCCCCCATGCCCAGGGAGCTGCCACCTCCGTATGAGCCCCCCATGCCCAGGGAGCTGCCACCTCCGTATGAGCCCCCCATGCCCAGGGAGCTGCCACCTCCGTATGAGCCCCCCATGCCCAGGGAGCTGCCACCTCCGTATGAGCCCCCCATGCCCAGGGAGCTGCCACCTCCGTATGAGCCCCCCATGCCCAGGGAGCTGCCACCTCCGTATGAGCCCCCCATGCCCAGGGAGCTGCCACCTCCGTATGAGCCCCCCATGCCCAGGGAGCTGCCACCTCCGTATGAGCCCCCCATGCCCAGGGAGCTGCCACCTCCGTATGAGCCCCCCATGCCCAGGGAGCTGCCACCTCCGTACGAGCCCCCCATGCCCAGGGAGCTGCCCCCACTGTAAGAGCCACCCATCCCTAATGAACTGCTTCCTCCATAGGAGCCCCCTGATTCAAGAGAGCCCATTGGCCTTGAAAACCCCCCAATGGGTGATGGGAACGAGGTGCCCACGATGCTCTCCTGAGGACAGGTGCTGAGGATGGGGCCTGGGAATGTGACGACCACGGGTGGTGCGTAGACCACGGCACGGGAGTCCCCACAGGAGGTGACGCAGGGCTGGTTCCAGGCGTTCACGCATGGCTCTGGGCAGGTCACTTCACAGGGTGAGGAGCATCTACTGCTCACAAGCTGTCCTCCTGAAGACATCTTTTGTGATGTAGGTAAATCTGCAGCACAGGTTAAGGCGTAAAAGTAAAATGTATGTGCAGCTCTGTGCCTTTACACAATTGTCGTGATGATAGAAGCTGTATGTTTCTTGATAGAAGGAAATATTTTCTTATAAAGATGAGAACTACTCTTGTGGTGATACCTAACTTTATTCTGAATTAGTGTTCTTCAGCATGGTTCAAGCTAAATAATACAGGCACAAATACAATTTCTCTTGCAGTCCAGTGTAGCTGCCAGTAAGGAATACACCTTTCTAAAGTGTCTTCATCATTTTTCGTTCTGAGAGCGTATTGTCTTCCATCATTAACCTCTAGTTCTGGTAGGGACAAATCGCTAATTTATTCATCTCAGATATTGGATTGTTTTGGAAACAGGTTTGACAGAGCCCGTAGCTGCAGGCAGAAATCAACAGTGGTTCTTTCCATATATATATGTGTGTGTGTGTGTGTGTGTGTGTGTGTGTGTGTATGCACAGGTATTTTAATAAATGCCAAGCTGTAAGTTGTTAAATTGTAACCTCCTTATCAAATTAATAATATTTAATTGACGCTTCCTTTGTGGTTTGGAAGGACACAGCCGCACATTTTAAGACCTGCATCTACCAACGGTTACTGCTGAATGGCTACAAAAAACTTACCTGCTTAAGAAATAAGGTGTTACTGATCATTGCCGAGTACTGACATAGAGTTCATTCCCAAGTTAAAGGCTGATAGCAACACCCCAGTTAATATAAAGGAACTTAAAGAAGGAGTACTTACCAGGCTCACAGAGAAAATCGGACTGAAGAGAAGTTGTTGGTGACCCTGGAGGAAACACAGCGCTTTTATATATCCCTGTAGACTGCCACCAGGATATGTAACACACTTTGGGACATGGGACAGAATAGTTAGCCAGCAAAACATTTTGCTGTATAAGCTACTTCTAATTGTAATAATTGTTTTGATATCTCATAATGATTAGTAAATCGGCTCCACATCATACAATATATGCAACACACCCTTTGTCTTACTTTAATCCTTAAATAGTTTTTATATTCATTTTATGATTAGTGCCATCTCCTGACCTCATTTGAATTGCAATGGTAGGGAATTGAGCTCCGTTTGCTTCACAAGGTAAAAGCATCAGTTTGGCTTTGTCAGGAGAAATACTTTCTGTTCTGAAGAAGATTCCATTTAAATTTAGAATTGAACAGAGTTGGGAAAACTGCAACTTAATCTTTATAGGTCCTTAGATGGGAGGGGTAATTTTTTCTGCCTGTTTAACACCCACCCAACTAACTGCTTACAGAAGCACATAATCAAATGACCACTGTCACCCAAGTACAAGGACGCACCGTGTGAGAACATGGAGTAATTTTATTCTCATCCTTCTCCTTTCTTCACCTTTCAGCAGAGCTGCTGTATTCTAGCCAGACACGCTGCTGTTGTCCAGGAGGCATCATTTGAGAAAAAATAAAATCTTTTTGGATATGGAATGGATACACATAGAGTGCATAAAGATTATTAAATTTAAAACAAAACAAAACCACCTTAATAATGACAAGCACTACTTTTTTTCAAGAAAGCCACAGCAATATTCCTGGAATAGTAGTTAAAAGCTTCATATATTAGAAGACAGAGATACAAGCGCATAAATAGGAAGAGATATGTCTCAGCAAAATTTCCTTTATCAATAACCAGAAACATAGTGAGAACGTTAGATGCAATCAATATTTTTGTGTGGTTATAACAGACAGACATCACCTGGATTAGTGCCAGTGATACCAAACACCCAGCTTAAATGTTTTTTTTTTCTAAACCAAAGTGAACTAAAGTAATTCTAGATTTTGACTCTCAGTCACAGCTGTGGGAGGAAAGCAACTGCAGCCTATCTGAGTCTAAATGGTTGGGGTTTCAGCCTGTTCTACTTATCATTCTATGTTTAATGTTTATATCATTGTAATGTTTATGTTTAATGTTTATGTTTAATGTTTATATCATTTATGTCACCAGATTTCTGGTGGTTTCAAGCTCAATTAGAAAATAGAGCACAGGGAGCTTATACGGTTAAGGTCTTGCATCAGAATGCGAACGAGTCCTGTCAGGCATCAGTGGGCAGCCCTTGATTTGACAGTTTTGCCAGTCAGCAATTCTTCATTAACTCCTCAGTTAATGTGAATCCTCCTGGTTTCCTACAGTTGGGTTGAGAAATATCAATTTATAGGAAAAACCCTGGGCACTGCTGCTCTTTGTCATGATTCAGCATCACTGGCAAGCAGTAACACTTCTATTAACCACCCAACTATTTTCAATCCAGATTTTGAAGAAGAAAAATGGAATATCGTGAGTGAAACCTGTTTATCAGCTCGATATAATCCTCACATGCAACTATACTCATTCCAGTTTAAAATCCAGTAAGGGCCAGAGACAATATCAGCTGCTCGGTGACTTTGTCAGGGTCAGAACATAAAATAAAACGCAAGGTGTGTAATCATGTAACGTGAGTTGGAATTAAGAATAAAGTTGTGATCACATCACTTACGAGAACAATTAGAACAATTAAAGAAATAATCCATACAGCAAAACAGTTTGGCAATGAGTAGGAAGCTCTTGCACAAAGCATGGCTCACATCCCACTGGTGGTCTGAAGAGGTATATAAGAGCGCTCTGAACATTTCAGTTCCATCGACGACACCTCTTCATCTACACTTCTCCAGACCTGGTGAGTTGAATCTACTTCATTTTCTATATGAACCATTAGGAAAAAACTTTCAGTATTTAACTGAGGACTTAGTCTTCTGCAGAAATTGTGATGCTAAGCAATGCTTTTTGCCTTTTGTCATAGATTAATTTTTATAGTCACTTAAATATATGCCTTTATAGGCACAGCTGATGAATTCTGAGACTGGATTTTCACAGGCACTTGGATCAATTCAATGTTGTTGGTTAGCTCCAGAGCTGCATATTATAATCCAACAAAATCTAGAAGATGAACTACTTCCAAAGACACATAGACTTTGGCTTTGCTCTCCATGATTATCAGTATTTCTAGAGCAGCAGAAAGTACTTTGGGAAGTACCAGGTGTTAGCGCATGCATGTTCAGAAGAACGTGTAAGAGAGATAAACCTGAATCTTTCTAAACACTCTTCTTCTACCCTTTCTTCATGATCATGAAAGATGTCAGATCTGCAGGCTTTTTCCTTTTGGCATTTGGGTATTGTACTTACGCTTTATCTCCTGCTGCAGATTTACCTACATCACAAAAGATGTCTTCAGGAGGACAGCTTGTGAGCAGTAGATGCTCCTCACCCTGCGAAGTGACCTGCCCAGAGCCATGCGTGGACGCCTGGAACCAGCCCTGCGTCACCTCCTGTGGGGACTCCCGTGCCGTGGTCTACGCACCACCCGTGGTCGTCACATTCCCAGGCCCCATCCTCAGCACCTGCCCTCAGGAGAGCATCGTGGGCACCTCGTTCCCATCACCCATTGGGGGGTTTTCAAGGCCAATGGGCTCTCTTGAATCAGGGGGCTCCTATGGAGGAAGCAGTTCATTAGGGATGGGTGGCTCTTACGGAGGTGGCAGCTCCCTGGGCATGGGGGGCTCGTACGGAGGTGGCAGCTCCCTGGGCATGGGGGGCTCATACGGAGGTGGCAGCTCCCTGGGCATGGGGGGCTCGTACGGAGGTGGCAGTTCCCTGGGCATGGGGGGCTCGTACGGAGGGTGTAGTTCCTTTGGCTCTGGGGGTTCCTATGGAGGAAGCAGGTCATTTGGAAGCTCATACAGAGGCAGAAGATCCTTCGGCTCCAGCTCCTATGGTGGGGGCTTTGGGGGCTTGTGCGGAGGAGGCAGCTCCTACGGTGGGGGCTCCTTTGGAGGAGGCCGGTCCTTTGGTGGGGGGAGCTGTCTGAGTGGTGGGGGCTACTCTGGCTACAGGAGATTTGGCGGAGGAAGCTGTGGCTCCGGTTATTTCTGAAGGGTCAACGTCTGGCGCTGCAGCAGCCCTGGGCTGTGCTGACCTGGCAGGGGAAGCTGCCACCTGGTGATGTCCAAGGGATGGACTTTGCATGGAGTGACATCGCTTCCCAAAGCCCTGGGAAACACCCTTTGTGCTCTGGGCGCCCGTCTTCACCAAATGTATCCTGTGTTTCCCTCTCATTAAAACTGTGTTGCATCTGTATGTTTGCCTAATGTTTTCTTTTTCACCTTTTCACCTACAAACCACTTTGATTATGAAACACATTGTCATGGACCATCTGACAGCTGAAAACTTTCTGTCCTAAGTCTTTAGAGACAGTGGAGACTTCGGAACTGTGCAAAATATTGCACCCTGTGACACATTGCAGGACTCTCCCGCTGAGCTGGAATTCAGCTTCTTTATGATGTGCGATTACCTTACCTCCTAGCTGAAGAGCTACATAATGACCTCAATCAAATTATCTAATTGTTTTCAAATTGAACCTGTTTCTTCAGTCCTATTAATATTTTGCTTGGAACTGATGAGTTTCTTGTCTGCAGTCATTAAATAAATCACAGATTAAAATTCCTTAACTTCTTTAAACATGGGAAACTTAAGCAATTGCTTAATCGTGTGAGTATCCTCTAAATTCTATTTTTTTTTTCTAGCTCCAAAAGCCATAAATTAAAATTTTTGTTATTTCCATTTTCACCTTAGTTTTAACAAAGAGTAAAAGTCAGATTTTCAAAGTGGGACCAGGAATCTATGACAGGGACATCTTGTGTTCTGGCTCTGCTTATAGTCCCTGTGTTTCAGTTCATTCTTCTTGACTTTCCAAACATGAACGATTCTGTAGTTCAACATGAAGTGTAAAAAAGAAAATTTTTTTTTTTAAAAATGTCTTTCCTTGGTTCTTCATCTCCCCCTATGTGTTTTCCAAGTAACATCAAATGGAGTAGAGACAGGTTTTAATGCATCCTTAGCATTCAATGGACTTCTCTTCGAGACTCACCCATTGCTCTCCTTGCATTTCTACTCCCAGCAACAGCTATGGAGAACAACAACACAAGGTGTTATTTCTGGTCTTGTGTCACTCATCACTTATGAAAGTCTCTCCTGCACACCCCTGTGATATGAAAGCACATTATGCTGTCATATAAATGCAGCCCTTTGATGGGGCCGCTGTCAAAAGAAATTCAGAAATGTCTTCAGGTATTTAACACTGCAAGTTCAAGGTGACAAATCTCAGAAATCAAGTCAGGCTTATTTGGTTGATTTTCTTTCGTTACCATTCACAATCCCCAGATAAATGTATTTTTTTAGTTGGTTTGCATTCTTTAGGCACTCTTGATAATGTATTTAAGTTGTCTAAACCTCAGACATCTCCAGGGAACAACGATAATTCCTATAAACCGATTCTAAATGAAATATGGTGACAGAATGGATGACTAAAAAGACTCCTTCAGAAGAGAAGAGTTGGGCTATACCGTAGGAAGTAAAATGAAAAAAAAAAAAAACCAACCAAGAATTTCCAGTCTTCAGCTGATCATGTCTCATCCCTTACACTTTATTTTCCTACACTTTTGCCCATCGGCCAGGGAGAAATAATATTAAGCAGCCTGAGCTCTTCTGAAAAGGTCTTGTACATGTGGCATTTTAAATATCTCATCTCTTATTTGACATGAAATGAAACAGCTGCACTGATGAAAAGCGATTTATTTGAGGGTTGTCTGTAGCAAGTGACTTCTGTTTGATATCTGTTCATATCCCAGCACAAAATATTGAGTCATCAGGTTCGGCAACCTCCATGCCCTATGGAGAAGCAACACTGAACTGTTTTGTGTGCTTAAATTTTGAATGCTTCATTCAACCACCCTTTTCACAACACCTTTATTACTTAAGCAATTACTATCATATTACCATAAAAACACATAATTGTTGCTCACAGGCTATGTAACCAGCTCTAGGAAGCTAATGAGCTAGTGGAAAGGATGGGACTAAAACGGTCTTGCAGAGAAAGAAAAGCTGAACAAAATTTGATGATGCAGGAGGATTTTATTACAGGGAGGAAATGGGATACACTGCAGAATGAGATGGCACACAACACAAAGTGGCATGTCCTCAGTGCCAGGGAAGGGCACAGCATTCACTGCCTATGAAGAGTCCATTTTCCACCGGTTGTTCTTCTCCTGTCACAGTTTTGTTGACAATCTCTGTGTCAGGCCTTTCAAAAATCTTTTTTTTTACATTGGCACAATGAAAACAGGGATCTAGCATTGTGAGATGATTAACAGAAGCTGTCATTAATAATAGACAAAGTGAAAAATGCAAGGAAGAGGTGTGGGCCCAGCTGTCAAGAGGTACCGAGCAAGGGTGGCTTCCATGGCTGATGCAATGGGCTTTCACCGTCTCTGAAAGCCAGCCCCAGCTGAGGATCTGGATCTTGCGTTTTCACCTCCTAAGTTGTTGTGTGGTCTGCAGGAATTCAGGCTGCTTTAAAATGAGCCACAGCTTCCAAGGCGGGAGCGACGGCTACTCCTGTAGGACCGCCTGCTGTAGCAGCCCCCCATCCCTGAGGAGCCTCCATACCCAAAGGAGCCCCCAGATCCATAGGAACCCCCCATCCCTGAGGAGCCTCCATACCCAAAGGAGCCCCCAGATCCATAGGAACCCCCCATCCCTGAGGAGCCTCCATACCCAAAGGAGCCCCCAGATCCATAGGAACCCCCCAT
>VYZM01000065.1:64310-77923 GCA_013398915.1 Dromas ardeola | reverse complement strand
AAAAAAAAAAAAATTACAATAATGCTATAAAGTTTTAAACAAATGCATGTATATGCAATATAATATTATTAACTTAATGGAGAAAGGAATCCTACTATGGAAAATGTGTAAGTTCTTACTTTTTAAAAGAAATTCTATGAGGTAGCCAGGATAGTGGGAGACCTTTCCAAATTTTCAGTTAAATTCCTCCATTGCATCTACACATAGGAATTTCAACATGAATGAGATTGTGCTATGAAAGGGAAAACATCTCAAAGCAGAATTTTAGTTTATTCTCAATAGAATTTTAGTTCATCTCTAACATAAATCTGCAACAGTACAAACACGCAAGGAACATTTTTTCAGGTATACGAGACCTAACTTTAATCTAGCCCTGTTATCCTGTGGTTTCTTGAATTATCCTGATTTTCTGTGCTGTGGCTAGACTACTTAAAGAGCGTCAGAGTGCTTCAGAAACTTTTCAGCTTTAATCATGTCCATCATATTGCTGCCATTGTCAACTCCTCCTGGTCTTTGGCCTAATGTATGTTCTCTTGCATTTGTAAAAGGTGTTCTATGGCTTATTAAAGGTCCATAAAAGTATATTATTTTTATTATCACCTTCTTTATATGTTTTTTTCTTTAGTTAGAACTCGTCTCTTCTGTCACTCTACAATTCCTCACACAGTGAAGTAATGCAGCTACTACACTGTAGCCTAATAAAAATGATTTTGCCATTTTTTTGTGTAACAATCTGTACTCCTGACCTGAGAGTGCAGTCTCAGGGCTGGCCTGGGCAAACTGTGGCTGGAGCCGTGCTGAGCTGGTTTCAGCGCCTGCCTCTGGGCCAAGTGCCCGTTGTCTCCCCTGCCTGAGTGTGAGCTCTGCCAGTGCCATCAACATTATTAAAATCAGTTTCTTGTTCAGCAGTAACCCTCACAAATATCATAAATAAAGAATATAGGTATGTGTTTTGAGTTCTTCAAGGTTATACTTGTTTGGTGTATATGCGATAGTGTGCTGTTAATAGGTAACCTAACTCTATTGAGAAATGGATTATTTTAGCTTGATTAAAAAGTTTCACCAAACTGCGACAGTGCTTTGGTACTCCACATATTCATTTAGAGCTAATCAGTATATCCCTGCACTTGACTGTATTGTATCATATAGACATACTGTGATTGGCTTGCTAAGCATAACTCAAGATTTTGGCGTAACCAGATCCAATTCCTCTCTGACTTTACCTAAGAGCTTTGATGTATTTTCCCTTTTCTGTAATAAAGATCAGTGAAAGCTGACTAAACACACATGAGGTAATGAACCTCCTTTCTACAAAACCATTATGGCTGGTAAGCTGTATATGGACCTTTATATTTCGTAGTTACTACTAAGACATTCTGGAAATAAAAATCAAATTAAGTTTTGGTAATTGCATTGCTTTGAAAGATGTTATTTAAAAAAAACCCGCAAAACAAAACAAAAGCAAACCCAGCTGGCCTTTCAAATATTGCTCATCAGTCTTTTTGCTAGTTTTATTTGAATAGATTATGATTGCTTGTCCGGGTCTGAATTATACTCCCGCTTGCTTATACTGTTGTTACTGTGACCATGGAATTAAAAACAAAAAAATCATAGATAATGATATCTGTGCTCCTATTAAAACAAATTTACATTGTTTAAGAGCAGATGGCTATATTAACACTTAGTGAGAAAAATTGTCTTTTAGAATTCATTTTGAATTCTGCCAGTAATCCTGAAGTGCAACATTCACAGCCATTGCTGCTTTTGCAGCACATTAAGCTTTTATGAAAGTAAAAGTTAATTACATATGATGACTAAACTCCAGGGATCATAATTAGCTGAACTGAATGGCTGCACATCAGTAATTAAATGTCATTCCACTTCATTGTACTCAGCCCTAAACCCAACCCTTAAAATGTCTTAGGTATTGGGATCTGTTGTATCCATAGGGCCATTTCTTCAGAAAACCTAAATGCGGGACACTATACAAAATATATTCCGTGGAAACCATAAATATGTGTTAGTTACAGCACTTACGCATTAAGCATATTAACCTTTTTCAGAGGTTGTCTATGGAAAAGAGGTTGTAGCTTGGACAGACCTTTTTCCCGTGGTTTTCATGTGGGGGTTGGTGGGGCGGGGAGGGGGAGTGTTTTGCTTTTGCTTTGCTTTGTGCATGAATTCTTTTTCTCCTTTTTTTTCCTTTCTTCCCCCCCACCCCCCACTGCCTGACAAGGTGTGTGACTTCCCTGCACATTATTTAGATAGTAGAATATACAAAAATAAATCGCCACATCAGTCTCTGGATAGGGTTTTTTTATGACTGATGGAGTATTAGGGTGAAGATTTCATACAAAGAAAGACCATTTATCTTAACTCGAGTAGAACAAAGCACAGCGCTCCACCACAAAGAGATGTTCTTAATCTGCATTGCTATGCAGAACTTGTCAGCTTTCAGGACATGGGAGGTAAAACTGTTTCTCTGCAATTTCACTACACTAGCTGACTACTTCAGATGTTTGAAAAGCCTGTTTCCGTATCCTGTTCCCAAAAAGTGTGGATAGCCCAAAAGTATAGATTTAAAAACAACTGGATCTTCTTGTGAGAGGATAAGAATATTTAACATTAATTTTCCAGTTCTGCACTTTAAGGACTTGGAATAGTATTTTAAATCACATAAGGAAGGCACTTGTAAATTAATGTCCTTTTTGAGGTACCTCTGTTGACAATCAAGGAAAACTTCTTACGCTTTTTATTAGACATAAGTTCATCCCCTAAACTGGTCGCATAAACACTTTTCTTACTCCCCCAACTCAGAATGCAGGTTGCAAAATTATTTTTATCTGGTTTTCGCCTGAAGACATTTAACTAATTTTTACTACATCTTTAAAAAATGTAAGTCATTAAGATCTTTAAAATGCCATTCTGTATGTTCAGTGCATAAAAGATAAACTGTAATTACTTTTATGTAGTACAATTTGTTTTTGCTCGGCTGCATTAAGCATCCTACTACCATATGTCACCATTTCTTCTCTTCCATTCACCACCTGAGACAATACTGGCCATTGCCAGTATCACAGGAATCCAGGTCCAGCACAAACAGATGGTCAAATTGTAGGAAAGCCAGATTTGGAGGACTTGTCGAAAGAGGAATTTTTTTTCCGTTCATAGAAATACTTTGACATTTAAAGGTCTCATAAAATTCAGTAGGAATCCTAAACAACCAAAAACCTTGACACCTGTATCTTATGCAAAATCAAAATAGATATGTTTACATTCTCTATGTTTCTGTCTAAACTTGAAAAAGAACAGAAATAAAATTTCACTATGCTTGTGCTTACAACAACTCAATTTCTTTCTGAGATGGTAAATTTTAATTATGCTTTCTAGATATAAGATAGGACTCAGACACTTCTAAAATTATTATTGCTTAACAGGTCGCCATTTATCAATTGTTTGTACTTTCTTGGTGTGCCATATATGTAAATTAAGAAACACTGCTAAATATCAGATAACAAAAGGCTTACTGGTAAGCAAAGTCACATTATTTTCTATTGCTACAGGCTTAAAAATGCATGTACAGCAGATGACTTATTATTGAATAGTTTCTTAAGCCACAGTAATACATCTGATTAATTTTTTCTGTTCTATGTTTCTGTTACAAATGCAATATATTTATGCATATATTAACCAAATAAATATTCATAGCAATGTAAATAGATAATTATGTACTTTTTAGATATGGAAAATAAAATTTAAACAGAATAATAGCTTTGACCAGACTCCATTTGTCTGGTTGACTTTGTCCCATTGTCAAAGACAATGAACTCTGCCTAAAAGGCTGATGGAGATATTCCTTCCATAAGGGCGTGACATAGATTGAGTCATATGCCAATTACAACTGAGTCTCGGAGGTGGAGTACCAGTACCAGTATAAGAAATAGAAGTATGTTTCCCTTTCGCGATAAAAAAGCAATAGCTTAGTATCAGTACAGGATATCTGCTCAGTTTTGCATACACAGTTCTGAAGAAAAGAGGTATATCTGCATTAGTTCGTTCTTTTGTTGTCTTGTAAACAATCTAAAGATTACTCTACTTATACTGTCAATCACAGACACCTGCAATAGGCTGTGACACAATTCCATATATGTTTAAATTATGCCCTAAGATGGACCCTACCCAGCTCTTGAAGTTGCATTTATTAGTAATTACTCATTTGCAATTTATGTTTATACCCCTGTGGTCTCTGAAATAATCCTGTGCTTTTTCTTTCAAAGTATCTGCTCATACTTTTGCTATAGTATCCTATTTCTCTTCAAAGATGTTGAAGATGTGGCTTCATGGTTATGGTGACACAACTAGTGTTTGATTAGTACAACCTAGTTACACTTGTGTGCTTTTTCATTTTGTAAAAATAGGAATCATTTAACAGAAACAGATCACAAGGAAAGACTGAAAGACATGACAAAGAAGGAAGACCTGCTTTGATAACTGATTATTATTATTGTTATTATTGTTATTGTTATTGTTATTATTATTATTAATTCCTTATGTTAATATCATTAGTATCAAAAGCATTTTACAAGAAATGACAAGGTCGTCCTAAACTCTTAATGTTTTTGTTTAACATGAGAAAATTACAACATCCTGTTGGCATACCTAAATCCTTCTCCTGACTCCTTAGGCCCTGGATAAGTGTATAATTCTTGGTTTGGAGAAACCAAAAGAGTTTTTGAATGCATGTATTCCTCCAAGTCCTGTAGTGAATGCAAATTAAGATGATCCAAGGATCCTTGCCATTCTTAACGCAAGATTTGGAACTACATTGCATATGTGTGTCCCTAGGGCTTCTGGGAACAACTGTAAAGATGAAAGGTGAGTGTATCAGTTACTCTAAAGATACACGTAGGCTGAAGTTAGGTATGTATGACTGGGAGAGTAATCCTAGGTGAACCCCTCAACCCTATCTAAAATCTATGTATAAAACAGTCTTTGCTGAGCTGACCTCCAGGAAATCAACCTTCAGTTTAACATTTCTGCAATATTTACTATGTAAAGTAAAGATTAACCTACTCCAATTCTAATGCAGTCAATTCAAAATATATCAATGCAATGCAATTCAAAGCCTAACACATTTCCCTGGTTTTATGTCAAATTTGGTTTACAAGTTCTCTCTTCCCCCCCTCCCCTCTCACCTTCTCACTCCCCTCCTCCTCTGTCTCTCTGTCTTTTAGAGTCTTAATCAATACTCAGTAGAGTTTTAACTGCTAAAAGAAGATTTGCAGATGCTTAAAATGGGTAGGATGTGTTCTGAGATGCTGAAGTACTGAAACACAATGAGATGACTTGCTACAATGGTAACAGGTGAGGAATGAGCTCATTATTTGAAAGCACTGTGACTAGAATTAGCCATCTTACCCCAGAGATTTTCAAATTTTTGTTCTTGTTTTCCTAGGGTATTACACCAGAAGATCAAGATGTCAAAGTCTCCCTTCAAATAAAGTCATAATCCTGAGCTACAACACCCCCAGTCAAATGGTCTCATCCTCTTAGATGCTCTAAGGAAAGATTTCCTGTATTTCGAGAATGGGGAAAAGAAAAGATAACAGAATGAAACAAAGAGAAAAGAGAAAACTGGAACCTTATATTTATACGTGGAAGAAGAATGCTTAACTTAGCTCTCTTTCCCCTAACATGCAGGCCCAATATTACATTTTAAAATAAAATAGCTCAGTTGTCTTTGAGCATTGCTAAAGACTGATGGCTTTTCTTCCTGAACAAAGAGAAACAAGTGCAATACAGAACTAAATAATTAAAGTTAAACAGGATGGACGGCCCATATAGCTGGTAATAAGATAGAGCATTATACCTCTAGGTCACTTCTTCACATCTGTACCAGATCAGGAGTGACAGAAAGTGTTACCCTCTGACAACTATTCAATGGCCTGTGTGAAATGATTTACAGGGTTCAGTCCCATTTCTAATGGACAAGAATCCACATTGCAAATGACATTAATTGGCATCCTTATGTGGTAATACAAGCAGAGAGGCCAATGCCCAAATGCTCTTGAAGACTTAAAAAAAGACATCTCCCTTCTGGCGTCGGTCAGTCTCAGGCAGGGTTAAGGTCTATTGTCAGAATCTGATAGTCAGTGAGCTGTTTTTTTGTTATAATTACATCCCAGTTACATAGAAAATTGAAGTTTTCTGCATTACCATTCCAGATGCATTCACATATATCCATTTATTTCCATAGTTTGTTAACAAAACATGAAAAAAGTAGATAATGTATGCAAATGCCTCTGTAGATGAAGAAGTGTTCACACATACAGAACGACTCTTGGTCTAACAAACACGGAGACACTGGTACGCTCTCACAACAGTATTGAGAAAAGTAAATCTCACCTGTAATTTTTCTGCAGAATTCATCTGTCTATCCATCTATCTTTTTAATATGCTTTCCTAGATACATTTCCTTTTTTTTTAAAAATCAAAACCGGAGAATAAAAAGACATTCCAAATAGTAAGCTTATTATTTTGGGCTAACACTGCTAGTTTGATTCTTACAGAACAGTCAGCTCAGGCTTAGCTTCCCACTTCCCATTCCCCATGTCTTGTTTGTATGCCCTCAGCAAGTCATGCAAGAGGAAACATCCTTTCCTTCAGAGAGTGGACTAATGATACTAGCATAAAGTTCAGCAAGTAGTCTGAATTTTTTATTGTCAAAATAATAAAAACTTTGTACTTTTCTAAATAACTCTGTATTTTCAGACATTACAACTCTCTCCGTGTCTTTTTGTCTATTGCCAGTGTACAGTACTATTTGGACTTTATTTTGTTGTTAACTGGTTAACCTGTGCCCTGATATGTAGTCTATCAGTTGTGAGAGCTAAATCAGGCACGTTTGACAGATGCCACATCTGATTAGACTGTAATACAGTTAAACAGATTCCTCTGCGATGGCCCATTAGAAGTGTGGTTGTGAAGAAATTACTGATCCATACAGAACTGTCTGTAGCAAGCCACACTGGTCTTTTTGTATTACTTGTCTTTTGCAATTGAGAAATATTGTCTGGTTCTGTGTAATGAATGGTTATTCAGCTTAAAAGCTAAAGGGTATAAAATAAAAACTTTATTAAACTATTTCATCTTTTATATTGCACTGACTGATCCTTTTACAGGAAAGATTAAAAACGGCTTCCAAAATAAAAAATGAAAGCCTCTTTAAAATACCTTTAGACTTACTGTTCTAACATTGCAAGAGAATCCAAACAACAAAAAACATGAAGGAACATGTTCCTTAAGAAAAAAGTCATGTTCAGTTAAATTTTATATCAGCAAAATAAACAAGATAAAAAAAAAAATCCAGGAAAAAAAAAAAAGGATGATAAATTTTCTACAATAAAACATGATGAGAATAAACATACCATTTTGAAAGACACTTCTTCAATAAAACCTATTAAAATTTTACCTCACATTGTTATCAAAACTCTCCAAGAATGAACTTCACATAATTCCCTGTAATGTCCAGAGGTGAACATGCATTTATCTTGAAAGAATTAAGTTCATTGTCAAGCACGAGATCTGCTGTTCTAAGCTGACTAAATACTTTCAGCTTGAAAGACATACTTGTGTTTTCCTGTTATCTACTACTTCAACAATTTGAAACTGTTTACTTTTTTGTGAGACTGTTTTGTGAGACTTTTTTGTGAGAGTTGTGGAAACGAACCTGAACCAGACCTTAGCTATGTTTGGTCTCCAACAACTTTAATGAGTGTTGTAAACACTGAAGTATCTGACCAAAAGGCGGCAGTATTGAATTTTTCTCCAGTTTTAGGCTTGGCCGTGTTCAAACATCAGTTATTGACAAAGACCTTCTGTCATTTTGATACTTAAACTCGAAGTTTCTTAATACATAAAACATAACTTATTTTATCACATTGCAGCAGGCATGAATGTAAACACTTAGAGAATGTATGCATTTCTAAACTATTCAATATTAGATAGTTTAACTGAATATTCAAATATGAATTTGCTGTCTAAGGAAATGAAACAGAATTTAATATGCAGAGATATATCTGCCTAAAAGGTTGACTAGAAAGATTGTTCAGAGGTTCTGATCAAGACCTAGACTTTATATGTTGGCTTTGTATTTCGTAGGAAAATATCACTTGACATGTGAAAGAAAAACATACCTTTGTACACAGGGTTGCTTAGAAGATTTGAATGTTGGGGCGGGGGGGGCGGACTGTGAGATGCAATGGAGCACGTAACGTTGTGGAATCTACTGACAGCGATGTGATTATGATGCAAGAAGAGAAGGTTGGTGAAGAGAAGGTATAAAAATGACACATTTTCATTACATTATAAAACAGATTCTAAATGGCAGATATTCAGCAACTACTGTGGTAGACCAGTTATAAATGTGAAGAATTGTTAGGAACAAAAGAACATACATTTTAACATGCTATTTAGCGGAGGGTTGGTATATCTTAAGCCACTTTGAAGGTAAGCTGCTTTCTGACTGAAAGGTTTGAATTTCTCCTGCTATCTCAAAGACTTTCTGTCTAAATTTAAAAGAAGATGGCTACTTACTGCTCTCTACTGGCAATATAAATAGTCATTTAAAGATTAGAATTCTGCATGCAGCCACCTCTGTAGCCCTGAGGAGTCAGTCACATATTAAAGTGAATGCAAGAAAAAGATCAAACTGATACCAGAAAAAAAATGCAAATGTCATTCTAATTCTTACAATGGAAGAACAGGCCAGTAAAGACAAACGTTGTTAAATCATAATTTTAAAAATCTAATTATTTTAATAATTTTCAAGCTCAGATGTCTATGCTAGGGTCCTGTCCAGTTTCCATTGTCAAGATGTCGACATTCATAATATCTAATGATCTGTAAGGGAATAAAGTGCTCAGAAAGCGGAAGACTGTAGACCATTGCTTTTCTGTATGAGATTCTAAACTCACAGAAGCTAATTGTTAATTCATATTGAGTGCTGAGTGTATGATATTGAGTATTACAAACTCTTGATTGATATTGAATATTATGCTATGTTAGCATTTAAACTCAGATTAACTCATTTAAACTCAGATTAACTATCAAAAATTGTAATAAAGGAATACAGTTTCTGGAGAATGTTTCGTTATCAGTTTTCTTTCCCTCATGGTCAAAACATGAAAAGACACAATTATAACTGTGCTCAAACACATACGTAAAGACACACACATATGTAGATACATATATTATATATAGAAATTTTATTTAATGAATATTACTTAGCCAGCTGAATTTCATGCTCCTTTAGACTCCTTGGTGTTTTCATCATAGAGGTCTCAAAGATTACTCCATATAATACCAAAGAATGTTGCATGATATGCCTAAACCCAAGAACCCCACAAATGCATTTTATTGCCAAATACTTTTCAAGAAAGAGAAAGGTTGTGTTTTTTTGTTTTTTTTTTTAAATTATTCTCCCAATGTAAAGTTACAGGCTTGAGCATGATGGTAAAATAAAAAAAAAAAAAAATATTTTGGTGTATGGCGAAATCATTCCATTTTACTTACTCTGCTTTTCATGCAGTTAGAGTAGAACAACTGGTGACAGTGTGACACCTAGCTTGTACAGAATGATAGACAAATATTAACACTAAATTTTTACAAAGATCATTTAGAATCAAACCCTACTTTAAATTATTATCAGAACAATGCAGGTAACAGATGCAACCCTCCTTGACTGGCAGACATTAGAAGCTTGTTGAAGTTTGTTCACTGGTAGAACTTCTTAAAAGCCTTTCTGAGGGCTGTTCAGAAGTGAGAAGGATCCTAGACTGATACCAGGCTACTCAGGGGTTACAGGTCTGGAAACACTAGGAGGTGCCTGTATTTCCTTCCAGACGCTATTGTTTCTCCAGATTCTGGCGATCCTTCAAGAAGGCAGCCTAGAAGATAGAGTTCATGCCTGAAAACCTTCAAAATTCAATCTCTTAAAGCTCTTCTGAAACATTTTGAAGGTGTCAGGAGGTATTTTGACCTTATCAAAATGAAACACCAAAATCAATATCCTCTAAAGAAATTAAAAATTGGGGGTAGTAAATTGGATCCTTTCAGAATTATTTTACGTTAATTCCTTTTTAGCCATGTCTCGGTAAATTTTCATGATGTGTCTTGTTCTTGTGAAACTATTTGTAATGTATAAATATGAATATAATTAGGTTTGTAAAAAAGAGTTTGCATATCTAAGAAATATTATTTGGAGATCTTTTATTTCTTTAATACTCTTTTGCATAATAAAAATAATTAAAAGTAATATAAGGGAGAGAATAAAAGTTTAAAACTTAAGTACTAATAAAATTAACTTTTTTTGGGGTGCTTTCAGGCTTGCCGAAAATTTGGTATTTTAGCAATCACTCCTTCCTGTAATCTTAGTTAATAAAGCTGTTAGAGAAAACAAATAGCATTAAATCATTGGTAGTTAATGTTCTGAAATACTTAAATAGAATATAATGTGGTTTTGCAGTAACAATTTTGAAGTATTTATGGAGATTTTTTTCCCTTGCATCTGTTCTTTACTAAAAAAAAAGTGTATTTCACCTTGTTATTTCTCTTTTTGTGAATACAGTGCTAGCATTCATTTTAAGAAGGTCACTTTTGTGCGCTAAAACATTTATAAAAATGCTTCTGAATTATGAAGTACCATGTAATCTTATCTGAGAAATAAAATGACTACATTTTAAAAATATGCTTTGGCTAGACGTTTTCAGATTATCAGTTGTCAGTATGGTTCGAGAGATGCATTTTAAAAGTTCATTTCTTTCATATTTTGAATGTTCAGGTGAAGATAGCAGCTCCTTTAAACCAGGAATTTCCTATTGCTTTTTTGCACATTTAAACACTTCTAAAACTTTATGAAATCTACAGCTTTGAATTAGGGTGAAGGAGCAAGTTGTGACCTGTCAATTCTTGTTATATCAGTTACCTATCATTAGTTGGAAAGCATTTTGGGTTGGTTTTTTTTTTTAATGGAAATTCTCCTAGGGAGAGGAAAGCATTCTGTTCATAAATTCTGGTATCTTGGACAACTAACAAGATCCTTTCAAAACACCTGTGCTTAATTGTGTGTGCTAATTTATTGAGAAACTCCACATAGTGATCGCATAAAGCTAAAAACTGTGATAGTATTCGCCACTCTAAATAATCTCTGCGCACTTCATGCCTTGGAAATAGACCCATCACATCATCTGTACATCTACCAGGGCACAAAGAAGCTATTTAAATGATCACAAACAAGTTTATATTTATTCCCATCACTTTTGCAGTAGTATTTTAAGTTTTGACCTTGGAAAATAGTTTCCAGGAAACTCTTGTAAAGAATGAACCAGTATCTCTTTAATCTTTCAGTTTTATGTTTCCAAATTTTTACTTGTGGTATTTATATAAAGTAGTCCTTGCTTTGCTACAAAAGTTAACCATTTCAGTATCTGTCTTCTGTTGCACTCTTAGTCCAGATATAATTCTTTGAGAACCCTAAAATCGATGGTTTCAATCAAGTGGTGATGGTGGTGGTGGCAGGGGCAGGTTATGGTGTGTTGTCAGCTCCTGGACTCCTTCAGCAAAAGGAACATGATGTTCGTGTCAATGTTTTTTTTAATTCCTCCTTCAGAGAACCACTCCAGGTAGTTTTTATATGTTTGCTAACACTCCTTTAAACCTTTGCTCCTTTTTCTTTCGTATGAAGCTTCATGTTACATTCAAACTTATTTTATACATCACTTTTTACATATGTTAGGTACTATTTCTTTGTTATCTTTTTTACCCCCAGAACAATCTTCGTCCTACTCCAGTTCTTTATTGTTTATTGCTGTGAGGTCTCTAGTATCAATTCTGTGCCCCATTTCTTATCATCCCATGCATGCTCTCCCCCACTCTACCCCTCATAGTGTGCCTCCTGTCCTCAGGCTGCTGTTGCCATACCAGGCTTGTATACCTCAACACAATGGAATCTAGATTTGTGAATATCTCATTGTACACAGAACATCAGCTTGTTACTACTACCCATGTAAAATTGTGGTGATACTACACAAAGATTAACACAGGCAAAACAAATTAGCTTTTGACATCTGGTCAATTAGAGAAATTGCTGTTACAGTTAAACCAAGAAAATCAAAGCTAGAGGCAGGTCAGGAAAAATTCAGGGAGAGCAAGCTTGACAAGCTTCAGTCCTGGCAAACTCAGGACAAAGTCCGTGACCTGTTACTAGCAATGGTAATAGACAGTCCAAGTCTACGTCGTTACACTTTGAAGATTTCAGGAAATGCCTTGGTCCTCACCTTGTGCTCACGCTATAACCTTGTAGCCCTGCAAAGCTGCCATTGCTAGTACCAATATTGAATTTGCAAGACCTCAGACTTGCTCTTTCTGAACTTTTCTTGACCTGCCTGCAACTTTGTTTTGAACTGAGATGAAATCCAAGCAATGGATACTGTCTTCCAGAATTTTACTAATTTTAGGAGAAAAGAGGGATTTCCAAAAGTAGAATGTCATTCCAATTACATTTAAATGGAATGATATTCCAAAGTAATTTAAATTTATTCCTGAGAATCCCTATTTATGCTGCTATATTTAAACTACTCTACTACCAATACAATGACAAAGTGGAGCTCTTCTAGGACTTATGCTGGCTATCAGTAATTTTCATCTGAGAAACAGTGATAACTGGTTGGTGTGCAAATTAGCAAAGCAATGAATATAAAATGAAGAATGTTCCAACACAAAGGGTATTCAAAGCTGGAAATACGAAATTGGTTTATGGTCTCACTATCCAAAGTGGTCACAATGGCCAATGTGAACGAAGTCTTATGAAACTGAGTATTGTTCAAAGCTTCATTTTAGGTCAGGTAAAATATATCACTTCCTATAGGAAAATGTAAATAAAATCAAATCCTGCTAAGAATTACATGCTCAAAAAATTATTTAATTTATAAAGCAGTGGCATCATCCGTTTTATTGCAACGGCTCATAGGCCTCACTTGGGGACAGAGGCTCACTGATAACGCTCACACAAAACAAGATTAAGTGTGTTCATGCAAAGCAAGGTACAAGATTTATTCACTGATTGATTGATTTGATTGATTAAGATTCTGACAGAACAGACAGTTATGGATGAGTTGTAGGTACAGTAATGGAAAATTCAGAGGGCACAGGCTCTATGAGAAAGGGCATACTTCTACGGCAGCTCCTAGTGATGACTCTTTAAAGAATGACGTATTTTTTTACAAAAGAAAGTTTTGGATCTCTATGGTGAAGCACACGTAATAGGTTGAGGCGACAGAACTGTACCTCATTCTGTCTTGAGTCTGTTCCATGCTCAGTGGTAAATGATTTCTGTTTATCTTTCAGAACTGCAAAAATTTAGGCCTTGGGTCTGTGCTATTGTATAGATGTCATTCACAAGTTTCAGATCAGTATCTGATCCCAGACCGTGGAAGTCCCCAGACTTTGACAATTTGTGAAGATGGCAGCCAAATCTCATGATGCAACTCAAAAATATTAAAAGCATCTTATACAATAATGTCCAATTCTGCTATAGTTATTCTTAAAGACTTTTT
>VYZM01000065.1:2763-58331 GCA_013398915.1 Dromas ardeola | reverse complement strand
GGCGGCGGGGGCGGCCCCGGAGCCGGAGGCAGCGCCGCTGCCCCCGGGGGGTGGCAGGGAGGGGACGGGGGAACGGGGTGCCCGTGGCTGTGTGTCAGGAGTGTTGGGGGTTATTTAAAAAAGGACGTTTAAGAACGCGCAGGTGTTTAATATTGCGCCTCATCTGTTGTATTGGTGATACTGATAGTGAATGTATAGTTCACTGATTGTTGGTTAATCGCGCGTTGTTAGAGAATCAATAAACCGCTTCAATCCTGTTTTGATTTAAACCATGTGAATTGAGCAGTTTTAGCCCGAGGGACTATCCAAATAATTTTAGACAGGCATGTCAAACATTCAGTATATGCTGTAACATTCAAGATCTCAGGGAGAAGAAGATGAAGGCACCTGTCATATACTGTATTTCGAGTTGATAAGGACAATGATTGAAGAGAGTGTCAGAAATGCAAATTGTCTGAGGAAAGCAAGCATTCCCAATGGTATCAGAATTGTGTAGAGAGCTTTGTAGAGAGCTCAGTACATAAGGTCGTGTGGCTGCTCACCTGTGCGTTTCCGTATCTTAATGCATTTCCATTTTTTTAACACAATACTAAATTATAAATTCAAATTTTTAGCTTAAAAATAGTTATAAAATTCCAATAATAAAAAACTGTAGGATTTTTTATCAACATTAAATATTTATTTGATAGACATTTTAATTCTTAAGTTATTTTCTGTGCAATAATTATCTTTCTCTTAGAGTAGCTTTTACCTGTCACCACCAGAGATCAGAGACCAGAGTTCAGATGTCAGAGATGTTGCAATTATGACAATATTATTTTACCAGCTGAAATCGTGAAAGTAAATTTTCCACTGACAGTAGCTGCTGGATATTTTACATAATAATTTGTTCTTAAATTAAAAATAAATTTAGAAGTCCAGATTATTTAAGTCAGAACGTGTTGTTTCACTAGAATCAGTTAAATAATAACAACTATTTTATATGGGAAATCAAAATATCAGAATTCCCATGGAACAATCAGCTTTCTACTGTTCTCTTAATTATCGTGATAAACATTGAAAACAGGTCTAACACTGTATACATTAAAGAAAACAGTGTCAGTAATCATTTCTTCAGTACTGGTAATATTCAGAATGTGCTAACTATTTCACCTAAATCAGCCTTTTTTCCATTAAAATTCTTTTTTTATATAAATACTGCAGTTTTACATAATTTACAAAATGTCCTCAAACCAGGACACAAAATTAATAAGAATTAAGTCATAATTCCATTTTACTATTTAATACCATTTAATTTAGAAGAGAGTGTTATTAAGGTCATCTTTAGAAAAAAGTTCCAGTTTTAGAGGAGACAATGACATCATGTGAAAAGGAACAGATCTTAGAAGTCTAATTTTGTTATGTCATTCATAAGCTATTCAAGCAAACGCTCGAATATTTGTGTTTCTTAACTTGATCTTGTTTGGTAAAGTTCAAAGCAATGCAGATGAGTTGTTCTTAATAGCATTTTTAAACTTTAAACAGGTGTTAGGGTTTTTTTTTCTTCTTAAGTGGCAACAAATAATAAATATTTACTACTTCAGACCCCTGAAGATACACAGATCCTGGAAACTAATACCCAGATGACTTAAATGGACAGTCCTAATGCCTCCTCATGTTTGTTTGATGAAAATGAAGACGTTGTTGGACAACAACAGCAACAACAGCAAATATCTTGGCGGCTTGGGCATTTGCATTGCAAAATTCTGGTTTGCTATCTTGAACTCTTCCAGTCTATACCAAAAATTGTTCATATTAATAAAATAAACATATTCATATTCAGTGTTTTCATTTTAAAACATCATCAAAAAGCTCCTTTTAAGCTATTAAAAATACTTCCAAAACTTGGAAGGCAGATTATTCACTAGGTATTAGTCCTATTCACTAAGTATTAATGGAACAAATAAATCCCTAATCCCCAAAACTTTTGTGTTAACCCAGGGACTCCTTTCCTTGAAATATTTATGCTTAGTAGTGACTGGTTTAGAAACTAGAGAGCTTTCATATAATGGATTCATAAAAAAAATAAAAATCACCCATTGTCTATATTTAGACATTGAAACTTTCTTTTCAGTATGTTTTAAAAAAAAATATATACTGCTTTTCTACATCATTCACATTCCATCAGTTCTGGTATTAAGGTGGGCCAACGTGGGGAAGAAAACTGCCGTGTCCAAGAACAAACCGTGTCAAAAACTTGTCAGTCAGTAGAAGACCAAAACCTATACAGCTCCATTTCAAAATTTCCAGAAAAAACTCCATCAGGGAAAAGGGATATAAGAGTTTATTTTAACAATATTGCAATTAAGTTTAAGTATTATAGTGCCCTTTAGACCAGGAAATGTTTGTTAACCATATATCTTATCTTGGCAATTTAGGGTACTGGTGGAGCTAAATGCTTAATTTTTAGGCGGTGCAAATTAAAGCTGGGTGTGACTCAACATAGCAAATTTCTCTAATTTTTTTTTCTAAAATCTATTCTAACCAATGTCTATGAACGTAGCACTGATAACTTGACAGACTGACATGTCAGGCCCACAATACACCTTACCACACTCAGCTTATGGTAAGTACGCTAATATACCTACATTTGTCATGGCTGCAGACATAATAGATGCTCTGATACCTGATACCATAAAACAGTAAAAAGCTAGACTATGTCACATAGGGTAATCTCGTAAATGTTCACTGTTTAATGTTTACTTCAGAGAAAATTTATGTTGGTTCTTAAATGGATTTAAGCCCGATATTCCAAACTTGAGAAATGTAAATGCCTGAAGGAAATTTTGGGAACTGACCATACAAAAAATGAGATTATTTTCATTGTGAGTATACAACATTGCAAACTGTATCCAAGACAAGTAACAAATATTTAGAGCATAAATAAAAAAAAAGTAATATAATTATATTTTTTTTTCTTTCTCCTTACTTTATCCATATTGTCGATCCTTGTGATTTTCTTTTTAATGTAATGTGTGTTTAAAAATTGCGGAAATCATCATAGGAGCAAATATACGTCCATCAACAGTGAAGCTTGTGAGGACTGGTTTTCTATGAATTCTTTGGTGTTTACTCTGTGTTGTGCTTGCTTAGCAGCCTTTCTTTCAAGGCTGCAGAAAAGCAGTGCTCTTCTCTATCTGGCTGCGTGTTTTCACAAAACTTTTATAAATCTCATTTCTTTCAGGCATCTTTGCTGAATTTGGTAGAGATTTTCGAACAGAACTGCAGGTTTTTAGGGACAGAAGTACACTTAACTGAATACTCACTCATACACATTGTGCTCATATAATTTGCTTAGACACTTAGGGCCGGAAGGAAAAAATACAGTAATCCAGATTTCTCCATCCATCTGCTTCTTGCTACTGAAGCCAATTAAAAAAAAAACAAAACAACTTGTTCATTTTTCCCCTGGGATTTTTTTTTTTTTTTAATGTTCAGGTATTTTGCTTATTATGTACAGATATCAATGAATTGTTTGCCAGAGGAAAAATGTCCCCAAGTTAAAATATTTCATGTTGACATTTTTAAAATGGATTATGAAGTTTTAATTCTGAATTACTTTAAATTCCTATCTAATTTTCTGGGCTTAAATAACCCAAGTTTCAAAATGTTCAGAGTACAAATGGAAACCTGTTTTTTTCCATTTTAAAAGAATAAATATATTTTGCATTTTTTATTCATCTAGAAACCCATACATTTAGTCATACATAGGATGATCCAACTAAGAAAAATTATCACTCTTACAATATTTCTGAGAAGAGGTACCTCCTCAATGAAAGGGATAAATTCAGGACACAGTTGGCAGAGAAAATACAATACGCCCATGTACAAATCCGCAAGCACGATATTCTTTACTTAGCACTAATAAAAATGAAATTAAATACCTTTTTATATGCATTCCAAACTGTGGAAGAAATTTTGTTCTTCCTCAAACTTTAAGTTTTTATTTAATTTCTTTCCATTCCACAGTACAGTCTGTGGCAATTGTGTGCCATGTACAACAAATACTTCTCAAAGATATTTCATGTCTCGCAATGGACTACAGCTACAAACTTTACCAAATGCATGTCTCCAAGTCTGGAGAATCACTGCTTTTAGACAGGTGGTTTGTTTTTCTTTGCAGCTATTACACTCGATACAGCCATTTATGCATGAGATGAAGTAAGATGAAGACTTAATAAATTTGTGGCTGTTTATCTGTGGTCAAACTTTCAAAGTTTTGAAAGGAAGGGGACAGCTGGTTTCAAATAAAAACTCAGAACCATGGATGTTTTTCTCATCTGTTTGAACTTCCTGACTCAGGAAAATTTGGCTGTAAAATTACAATGAGAACAGGTTTTCTGCAAAGATTTCTGCCGTTAGCGTTTCATTTGAGTAGAAATATTACAAAGATATCCTTACTGCCTGTAGTTCTGAACTTTCTTCTGCTAGTCAAAGCTGAAGCTGTAATTTCATATAATATTAAAATGAAAATGTCATTTCAGTGAAAAATACATACATGTTTAAAAATGTTTTGGCAACCTGTGTTGTTTCAAATTCTAAAGAAGCCTAGAAGGATCTTCTATATTTTTATAATCTGATTTGTTTATGCATCAATTCAATTGATGTTTTCAAGTGTCAGGAGCACTGTTTCCTAGTCAATGCTTGATTTATTTTAGAAATTAAAAATAAAAGATTTGGTGTTGCCTTTATCTATATTTGTTTCTAACATAAAATAATCAGCAATGGTAACATGTTACAAGATACAGTTCTAATTCGAGACACGAATTAACGCCACAAATATGTCTAGAAATCAAACTTCATCTAAAACTAAAATGCACAGTAATAATTTAAAACAATAATTGTACATTCATTTAGGCTTTGCAGATTGGCATAACTCAATACCATTGGCAGCTTCTGCTTGATAAACCAAGACCAGAGCTGCAAAATTTGTATGTGAGACTGAGATACGTTGGGAGAGCTATGTGAACACTTGGCACAATAAAAGCCCACCCAATATCTGGCTCTTAACAGTGTCCTTCACTTTCCCAAATACTACATTCATGCAAAGCAAATTCTTTCAGTGAGAAATGCAAATCATTGGAGCAGAAGAACAAGTAAGCCACTCTGTTTCAACTGGAAAACATATTTAAAGCAATGATGAGAGTCAGTTTCAGTTATAATCCCTACTTTAAGAGTAGAAAGGTTGTGCAGAACATTTTTGCCTCTGAAAACATATCAGAGAGTGATATGGTGTTTTTCGGTTTGTTTTTGTTTGGTAATGCTTATTTGTATTTTAGTAGGATTTGTGATAATATTCACATTAGAAGGACTTGTATGCATGCTACCGATGTTTCAAAAACAAGCATGGATTTCCTGAGAGAGAACAGAAAAGAAACCTGCCTTGGTCTGTGTGGTGCACTACATGTCTTGTGGCATGTGAGAAGGAATAGTATATAATGTGTGCAGCCTTCTACCCTTGTCCATCACGTCTGGAACCTTTCCTGACAGCAATAGCTGCACATATACATACAATAGGTCAGAAACTTTAAATATGTACACGAGCTTCTGCTTCTTTTCTTTAAATGAAAATGCAGAGTAAAATCTGTGCTAGTAAGCAATAACAATTGAAATATTCTGGTATTTTGTTACATGTCCCTCTTTTCTGTTGCTTATAACTTTTTTAAACTTGAAGCATCTGAGTTTCAATTTTCTATGAGGGGTGTTTACTTCAAGTTGATTTGTTTTCTCACTTTTTTGTGGAGAAAAGACTTTGCTGCTTTTGATGACATGGTTAAGGAAAATATTGCTTGTGTTTGTTAAAAAATTCTGGTTTGCACTTACAGACTCTGACCAACTAAGTATGTGAGGAAAGTCTGAAGTACAGACTGCATTCAAAATTACTCTTTGCTTTAGCATGTGCATTGTGATATCTTCTTGATTTGTTTCTGGTTAATTATAATTCAAATAGGTAAAAATATTTTTTCTTGCTATTTTAAAGATGCGTGTTCTGCATAGACAATACAGGCTGCAGTTTACAGGATTTATTATGAAAACTCATCCATTGCTTATTCTACAAGACATGTGGTGAGACATTTTATTAAAGTTTTAGTTCAAATCACGTGTGTTTGGAAGTGAATCTTCCATCAGTCTCAGTATCATACTTTGTTATGCATCATAAAGTTGTTCCAGAGCACACAGACTGGTTTCCTTTCAGATTAATTTAAACCGCAAGATGCGCTCCAGGAATGCACCTACTGTGCTCCAACAGGAACTGGCACTGCATCTGTAGAACAAGACTAGAGCTGATTGGAAGTAAATGATGCTGAAATGTATTTAGGTAGTCAGCTGCTCAACACCAACTTTTTAAATCAGACCAACTTCTATTGCAACACACTATTTACTAAAATGGATATAATCAGTGTCTTTTGTAAACCTTGATCTATTTACAGATTAGCCTAGAAATTCTTCCTTAAGAACTGTTGAAATGAGTGCTCGATTACAGTCCTTTATTTGAAAAAATGATATCAGAGCTTGTAATAAATGTACAAGGTAAAAATATTGTGAGAAATGAACCCTCATAAATAGTTTTCTTTAGTTTTAGATCTTCAGTATAAAGTCTCAGTATTTAAAATGTTTATGTTTTCCTTGATGATATACTTACAAGGAAATATGTTCTACAATATTTTTTCATCTCAATTTTTGAATGTATGTTTGAATAGGTAAATTCAAGAAAGTTCACAGGAACAGAAATCTGAATATGTACCCAAGTGTACAAAAGAAATTTCAGTCTATGAGCTTTACAATGAGGACGCATATGTGAACGGTGACAATGTATGCAATAAAAGCGACTCAGACTTCATTGCTCACAAATACTCACAGTGGTTTGGAAATAAGTTCTAGTTTAAAAAGTAAAAAGTAATAAAGGCTTTTAGGGAATGCAGGAGAAAATTAAATTTAAAATTTACAAAATAATGTCAATTGCATAAGATTTTTTGATTATGTTATTTAACATTAGTAAAAAGAAACAAGTAGGTGATAAGAAATGAAAAAATCACATTTGCTTGAGCCTGAAAAAAATCTATTCACTGTCGCATGTCTGCATAAGTTTTTTGAGACTGCCTCATTTTTTATTATGACTCTGTCTCGAAGGTTCTTGTCACCTTTGTTCCTGTTTTGTATAACATTACTGATATGACCTTTTTATTTCTTTCTCAATATAATCTCTGTATCTTCCCCATGCTGCTCCATAATTTTGAAAGATTTTTTTACCTGTAGGGCAGGACCTCACAACCACCTGCAGCTAATCCACTGTACCTGTTATATGAACTGAAACGATACACAGGAAGGGAACTCCAAGTTTTCTGTACTGTTACTGCTCCTGAACATTTTCTTTTCATAAAGGCATATAATTGGTAAATTACTCTAAGGAAAGCTGTCATAGTCCCGTTAAAACCAAACCACCAATTAGTGCCATTTTCTGGATTTCTTATTGATCCCTTGCTTTTTGTCCATTTAGCCTGTGAATTTCTAAAGACATAGCTAATGTCTTTTATAGCTCACATTGGAGATGCCACAGGATAGTATTTACCAGGCAATCATAAAAAAGAAAAAAACACTAATGACCTCTCCCCTGATAAGTATATTGTAATAGCTGCAAGGGAAAAAAAAATTAACTGAACAAGCCCATTTCTGCAGGAAGTTTCTTTCCTTTTTGTGTACTAACCTGGCATGCAAAAGCTGTTATTTATAAAGTAAACGGTATTCTTACTGAAGCTATCCTGTGATCATTATCTGTAGTTGACTTAGACTTAATTTTTTTCTCCACTGCAGTAAGAATTTAGGGTGTCAGTATGTAATTTTATTATTTGCAAGTACTTCAGGTGCTGAAATTATCATCTTTTCCAGCATACCATTGCTGAGAATCCAATTGCTTTTTCCATCTTTGAATCTTGAGCAGGTAAGTATGTAACATTTCTTCTGTTTTAAATTGGTAGATGTTTCTGCTTGACACTTTTTATACGCTTAGTGTTTAGAGAGGGAAGGAGATAATCCCTCCATTTCATGCTTTTACTTTTTTTCAGTACCCTCACACTGAATGAATGTCGTGCACTGTGGTAATTCCTGCCTGCTGCCAACAGCCTGTGTCTGATTCTTTAAAGGGCCATTAACTTCACTCTAAATATTAATTGCAGAAAACATACTGTACTCATAAAGATCAGCCCTAAGGAAGAAGACTAAAAATATTTTTTTTTTTTAAATCTAGTGAAATTCATTCCATTTCATATTCTGGCGTTGGAAACAAGGATAATAGTATGAAATGAGAAATATTTTGTCACTTAGGGGCTATTCTCTCCCCTCACTCATTTCTATAATTTCAGGCTATAAATATTGATTTTATTAGGGTGGACAGATGTCAGAAGTCTCTGAAAGTTTGAAAAAAAAATCACCTTGGAACAAGAAAGGGCTTCTGCAAGTGGTAAACTGAAAAAAAAGAAATATGGCTATCCCTAGAAAAGACATTGTCGAATAGTAGCAGCCATTCTTATCTGTGTACTCATCCATTTAAGATGACGAGTGGTTCCTGCCATTGACATTTTATATGGCACTGTATTTTTTGATCAGACTCTGCCTTCTGCTGTCACATTTTTCTTCCAGATGAAATTGCAGTCAGAGAGAAGGGGAATCTGGATGGATCCTGTTTGTTTGTTTGTTTGCTTTAACCAGGAGAACATATTATAGGGCTCTTCCTTTGGGTAGAAAAGTAACTTTGAATTTGACAAAAGCCCGATAGTTCTGCTCATGTTGGTTTTTACAGGTCTGCCCTTCACATATCTGTAATGATGAGTAATGTCTGTCCCTTACATCCTCCCTGAAATGGTAAAGCAGACAACTCACTATGATTATATTACTATTTACATTTTCTAATTTTGTATGCAACTATTTACTATACTGTTCCCACTGACTAGAAAAAAAATCTAGTCACTGATTTTAATGACAGCAGAATTGTGTTTTATATGTAGGTACCACTGTATTTCCCTAGGACTACTTAAGGAAAAAAAAAAATAGTTGGTTGCTTCATCTTCACCTATCTTTAAATAAGCATTTCTTAATATAGCACATTGCTCAGTATTTCTGTACCACAGAGGAGCATCCTCCTTACATACCTTCCATACTCTTGTTTGCTTTCGTTGCTCAGACTTTCAAAGGAATGTCTTCCTTGGCTTCTTCCTTCATAGGTTCTGTAAAAAGACAGCAGTAGTGATCATAATAACATTTTAAAGGTAGAAACTAGGATAAACATATTCTTTTCCATATGGCGTTCAAGTCTCACATTGTCACAGGTCAGCCTCTAAGTATCATTTTAAACAGAAAGCATGATAAAGTGCCACAGCTTATATTATAATCTTTACATTAATAGGTCATTTAAAAAGTAGCCTCATCATAAAAATCCCACAAAACTATGTAATTTCTATTATTCCAAGTCAGATAAAACAGAAGAATGAAGATATAAATAGACATCACATTCCACAAAATTATGTAATTTCTATTATTCCAAGTCAGATAAAACAGAAGAATGAAGATATAAATAGACATCAGATTCCTTATTCAACAATGCAGAACTAGCATAGCTAGGTGACTAACTAGGATCATTTCATATTTCTTACACTGACACAGTGCAAAGTGCCATGAGCAAGATAAGAACTCTGCCTGGGTTTTTTTGTATCAAAAAGTAACGAGCCTGCAAAAGAGAATTTATTCTATTACACACGTAGAGCATAAGGCTTGAGAGCTAGGATGGCAATCTAATTCCATTATTTTAGACATGGGTATGGTATTGACTGTTCTTACATCATAAGAGTCATCTCAAAATATAATAAAAGTATTGAAATTTGCTTTACAGCTTTTTGGTGCCCAAAATATTTAGAAATGATAACCCTAATGCAGCAATGAGGACATGAGAAAAATCCTAGCAAGATAAAACCATTGAGTGACATTTGTAAAGACAGATTTATTTCAACAATGCTTACTAAGTGGTGGAGCTTTTTTAACCCTAAATATATTAATTTAAGAAATCTCTTAAATCCATGTAAAAAGTGTTTATAGTAAAGCTTTTACCTGGCAATATATACTATAAGTTGTTTAACCTTCAACAAAACATAATGTTATAAAGAACACAATATTTTTTATTTATTAGTTATTTCCTCAGATTTAAAAATGTCATCTCTATGAGCTGTTTGTCACTACAAGTCATTACAACTCTTTGTGAATTTGAATGTGATCTTCCACTTGTAGCAGATCAGTTTACTAAAATGACATCCTCAAGATATTGTCGGTGTCATTATGAAACGAGATCTCTGCCTAGGCCCTTCATTTCATTCAAGAAAGTGTAATATGATGAAATTTTCTTGTATTCCTGAGATATGACTGAATGAGGTTTTTTTCAATGACTTCTCAATACTCACAGCAGTGCATCCTTTCTAAAAAAACATGGAGAATAATCCTTCCCCTTTGATTATGCCTGAATTATTTTTGCACATAAATCATTGCTCATGAAATTTTTAAATTATTAACTATTCCCGATTACAGTCTTATTTCAAGAACTATATACAAATAGTTTTTGAAAATTTTCAGTGTCAGGAATGAAAACGGTACCAAGCTCACAGACTGGTACATTTTGACAGAAGTATTTCTTTACCTGTTGTGTGACATAGAATTTCTAAATTACAGTTTTTAAAATTTTTTGAAAAACCTACCTATTGAGACAGCTCATAGTAAGTTCCAGTTCTTCCATATCATTCAGAGTCCTTCCAAATGTGATGTCAGAAATATTTATACTGCCATCTGAAACAGCTTTCCAGTTTCATGGGAAGACCTTCCCTTAGGAAATTTCCCAACCAGTTGTCATAGTTTCGGGTAGGCAGTATCTTTAGGATTCTTAGGAGATGCGTGATTAACCAATTTTTGAAGATACTTGGTTTTCAAAGAGAATGTTAATAAACAATGAACTAAAGTAAATTGCAGATGAATAAAGTTGGGTCAAAGTTATCTAGCTCAAGAAGACATGGAGAGCTTAGCAATAGTTACTGAAGCACAAAAAAAAAAAAAAAAAAGCCCCAGAGCAGCAGCTCTTATTTATTTTATTAGAAGATGAAACACTGTTTCCAGGTTAAAACTTTTTTTCTGCTGGACGGCTTTTTCTCGCTGTTGTATACATCTCCCATACCTTTGTGAATTTATTTTGAGATTCTTCTCCTTGATTCTTTTGTGATATTGCATTCTGAGCTTGTGTGGATGCGAAGGAAATTCTGTCTTTTTTTATATCTCTTTCTGAAAATTGAAGCAATCAAAAAAAATTCTAAGGCAACAAAAATATAAACATACATCATCCCAATGTAATATTAAAAAATTATTTTTGTTGTTTTTTATATCACATTGCACTATATTTATACAACAATTCTTCTGGGAATTCTCTTTGGACCAGCAAAGTTTAATTAGAGAAGATCTATAATGTCATTTCAGCTGTAGGGGTTTGCTAAGATGAAGGACATCTCCTCTTTTCCTGTGCATGAGACCTTGAATGAATTATCTTCTACTTTGAGCCTTTCCTAGTATGACTACAAGTCTTTTGATCATGAAGGATCATTCTACCTCATGAAAATGCACATGAAATGTCTGCTTTGACCCTGATTCTCCTTCACAGTAACAGACAGTATCCTCTTGTAAGCTATTAGTCCAGTGTTTCTTCATGTCTGTAGATGAACAGAATCGCCTTTTTGTTGCATATTGTACAATATCTGTTTCTAGCTAGAATAAAATGTCAGTTTTCTACTTTCAATTAAAAAAAAAAAAATAAAAGGTTTAAATAAGTTTGTCAAAACAACCTTGTTCTGTTGGCTAAATATATAAAAATAATGATGGACAAAATATTTATTTTTAATAATGTTTTCATTTGTTTTGTTTTGCAATGCATTCCAATGTTTGTTTATATATACACATGCACACACACAACAAGAAGTGTACAAATTTTTTTTAAATAAATAAGAACTGCAGCATCTACCCAAGTTAGCAAGGTTCTCTTCATATGCTACCATGACATATAATAATTGTTGAGAAAATTGGTTCTATCTCCTTTCACTTTTAAACACTAATTTAGTTAAGACAGGTTGTGCTAATTATCTCTGCACAAGCTGCTCGAGTTATACTAGGTAACAAGACTGCAATTTATCCCTGACTAACTATATTGATTTCTCCCTTGCCAGCTATAATCAGATAAATAAACCAATAAACAACACTTGTTCTTATCATCTTTGCAGTTCAACAATACTCAGCTTCATTTACTGTTTTCTGGCAAACATCCCTGCAGAACTTATCCTTTTCATATCTAGCTGGCGTATGAGTTATCTTCTCATACCTGGTACATCATTTCCCTAATAGCAGAAAAGTAAAGCAAAGTGAATCCCTAATGAACATAAGCCTGCTTTGGGAGTCACATTCCACTGCTTTAGTCTTGCTTTAAATCAATGTTTGCATTGTGTTGTGTTTTAACATCCTAATTTGCTGGTAATAGCAGCTGTTCTCTTAGCCTATGCATGGATATACTTATTTACTCTTCTCCCAGCTGCAAGCAATACTGTATTTTTAAGAGACTACTCTAATTCTGAATTATTTCAACATCCTTGGATTTGACTCTGCTATCTTTGATTTCTGTTCCTCTTGGAAGGCAGGAAGCTTTGAACTACGGCTCTGTCTTGGTGACAGAGCACTGACACAGCTGACAAGCACTTTATACATGAACATGTTACCAGGCCAACCTTTTGAAAAGGTAGATCTAAGATCAGTGTCAAGCATGGAAATTTGTTTTAATATTTAGTCCTTTTCTGAATAGAAGCTGGCTTGAAAGAGATTTATATTAGCTATGCGCTATGACTCAACCAGAATAGCGCCTTTTTCTCGGATCTTTGTCACTTGAGGCAGGCAATTATTCATTGAGTGAGAAAGCCTACTTCTATAGCTGAGATACAGAAAACATACCTTCAATTTCCTACTTTAAATAAAGTGTATGAGAGGTGAAAACCTAGATCATCTATATCTAGGTGGATCCTTACATCAAAATGTATTCTCTTCACCTCAGACATTTAATTATGGAACGTGCACTAGAAATAGTAAGACATTAACCAAAAGCAATTTTCAAATGTCTTAAACACCTCATAGCTATCTTTCTGCCACAATATTAAAGGCAAGTGATTTTTTTTAATTTTTTTTTAAGATAAAAGATGCTGAGATCTCTACTTCTTTTTCAGAGAGAATGAAAACAAATATCAAGATCTAGATTTGTTTTCTCAGAAAAAACAGGTGCTACTTTCCACCCAACCCCAACTATTTCTCTGTCAAATGAACTGAACTTCACCCTAGGGACCACAACCATTGAAAAATTGTTTTAGTTTTTAATATGTGTGTCTGAAAAAAAGACTTAAATCTGACATTAAAAGCATTATTGTTTACCAGTATTCATTACAATGGCTATTGTGGAGTGAGACTGCAATGAGGAACTGGGATGGGTTTGGGATCTCCAACTGAAGATTTCCAGTTCTTAAACTCTCCAGGCTTCTTCTAAGCCTGCCCTTCTGAAGTTCAGCCTTCCAGAGTTCTTTTAGTTGAGTATTATTACAATAACCGTGTTATCACCAGTCATTTCAAGAATTTATACTCAACCTTAATTTCACTGCAGTATTTCTTTTTATACCTTTCTACCTCAGGATTTGCTTTGCAGGTACATAAGATGTTTTGGTGTTTGTATATAATTTAGGAAAAATATCTACAGATTCAAGAGCTAAGTCCAAGTAGAAAGAATAGAAGTTAGGTTAGTTTTAGTTTTTAAACATTCACATAGGACAATAATGGCTAGAATGGTAGTTTAAAGCTAGCTTATGCAAGGCTTTTAGACCTTCAACTATAACCACATATGAAGAGGGAAAGTTTAAGGTAATCAAAGAAGTTTCAAGAATATCCAGGGAAATATACAACAGTGATTATTTTGTGACAATGAAAAATTCATAGATTTGCATTCTGGACCAACGTGAACAGCATGTGAACAGTATCTTTGGAAGTAAGATTGGTGATGAAGTGGGACATAACGGTCAGTCTGCCAAAGTATCCTGTATAGTAGGATCTAGTGATATTGCCCACTGGGAGGACTAATTTTTAAAAATGTGGTGATGCCTCTAAACCTTTGCATATTCCTACCATATGCTTTATGAAAACTGTCGTATCTATTATCCATATAGGCCATGACAATAAAAGTAGAATGTGGTGAATGTAGTGAGGATTTACTTTAAAACTTACTGGGTTTATCTGGAAAAAAAAATGTTCTTACTATTTTCCTGTTGAACTATTTCAGTGTTATCTGAATATTGCAGCCTTGTGTTGTACCACTTAGCAAAAATTCTTCACAAGTTGCAAGTGGCAGTATCTCACATTAAAGTTCAATGTAAAATTTTCAGGATCATTTCTCTTTACAAGAATTTTGAGATTTCCCAGGCCCAAAATTCATCTGTGCCTCACTCCATCAGTTTCTCTAGTACAAAAATTATCCACCTGGTCTGAACTACTGTTTCTGCTGTAATTGCTAAATCATTGACATGTGCCCCTGCAGGATGGTAGCATGACCCCTGTACTCATTAATGGGTCTCTGCTCTCCTTTTGCAGCTGATTTAACTAGCAGTTTCATTGCAAATCTAAAAATGTTACAGAAGGTGGCATTTGTGTTATAGTAACCTTTGTAACCCTCCGACAGCTCTTCCAACCTGGAGCTCTGAACAAGGTCTAATATTTTCAGATGAATGACTGAATCTTTCTAAGAGTATAATATGTGCTTATATGGATTTTTAATTAAGATCTGCCCTAGGTGTCCCAGAACACAGCAGCAAAATGTCATTAACTGTATGGGTCAGGTTTGGGCCTCTATTGCATAAAAAGAGGAAAAACTACATTGCTTTGCTCATTTACACTGGAGTCAAATTCTGTTCACAAATTAAACTCTCCTGTAAGAGAAATATGTCCTCTCTTCATAATGTTAATAAGCTCTAGACCAAAAATAAAAGATTATTTCCCTTTTAATATTCAGTCAAGAAATTGTTCCAGATTCCCTTAAATTGATTTGGTCTTCTTCTTTTGGCATAAAACAGTCTTTTGAATTCTGTCTGTTCTATGGCAGTATCTCAAGCTCCTAAGTCACTGTAATTCATGTTCTTGTATTATCTGCCTTGTTTTTATATTGGAACCATTGGTACTGCTGAACCATTGTAAAGCATAACTAAAAGATATGCTACAGCTCAAATGGAATTTATGGGATCAATATAAAAATTACTGGATTAATTTCTCGGCATTATATATGAAACAAAAATGAGTAGGTCATAAATTGTCCTCCTTGGCCCTAAAATCTATGAAAATAGTGAGAATAGCAATATAGAATTCCATCCAATCATTGTCACTGCATAAGTTTGCACTTCAAGGTTAAAATGACTCTATCAATATGCACATAGACTACAGACCAGATTTTCAGAAGAAATTATCTTTTGCTTCAGCAATTAAAAAGAATCTGGATTTTCATAAAACCCAAGCACTCAGCTTGCCAAGTACCTCACACAATCTGGTCGCTAATTTTTGTGAACTGTTTTAAAAGTACAGCTCTATTAAAACTAATTGCAGTTTTTATGGCGGTACAAACATGTTTTCTGCCCTGTGTTTCTGAGAGGAAGAGAAATAAATGGAGATGCTCACCATGACATTTACCTGCCAACTTTAGAGATCTACATCTACACTAGATTCTTTAAAGTCAATAGACAGGAATAGACATAGTAAAGGCATGATCGCCTGACCTGTTCTGGACATCGTCGATAGCTTGTGATAAATAACACTGGTGAGGAACGCCTGGATTTCTCTAGGTGTCTAGGTGACTAACTTCACTGCAACTCTGTATGTCCAATCAGAAGAATCCTTGCCTAATTGCCCCTACACTGGTAATATATGAATTCAAGAAGGGAGTAAACAGGTGAAACAAAGAAAATATTTATTTCCCTATGCTATTTTATTTTTAATAACGTTAAAATAATAGATGGTATTTTATGACAAAATTGTAGTGAGTTAATTGCCAGCCTGCTAACTCCAGGGAGTCCTGCAGTGCGCATAGTGCCTGAGACGAGGGACTAGACTGTGTCTGCCTCTGTCCCTGATTTCTTTTCCATCACTGAGCAACTTAGTCTTCCTGTGCTTTTTTTTTTTTTTTTTTTTTTTTTTTTTTTTTTTTTTTTATAAAAAAATTTTTTTTTTTTTTTATTGTTCATGATGTATAGAATAACATTTTTCACTGGTGTGCTGTCAGGAGGAACATGTTTGTCTTTTGGCAGACTCAATTATGACAGAGATGGAGACGAATCAGTACAGAAACACAAATATTTTACTTGCTTTTGGCAATCATAATTTCTTTAGAAATCACCTCTCCGAGAAAGATTGTTACACAGAAAACATATTTTGAGCATCTAAGTCTCTAAAACATTTGTTATATGTTTTCATTAAGTTCATTTCTCTCTATTTATCATTTTCCCACAGATCAGAACTTAAAACAACATTTTTATTTTCTTTGCAGCTAATTAGCTACCAGTTCTGATGGTTTTTTGCTGCCTTCCAGACTTTCAACTCATTGATTTTGAACCTGTGCCCCAGTAAGCTTGCTCTGCTGACACTCTTCCTGATACTAAGACTACATATATGTTTTTCCAAAACAATAATTCACATGACTAATCAGATTGCACAATCAGGAGACCATGTCAAGGCTCTGAGTGGACCAGGAGGTTTTGTAACATCTTCCTTCTCTCCCTGGCTGCTTAGCTGCCTATATTAAAGATAAGCTGTGATTTTGCTTAGCTGTGTGACCTGGGATCAGACTGCTGTGAAAAGAGGTAGGCTGTGAGAAGGAGCTGTGGGGTCTCTGTCCCTGTTCCTTGGAAGCTGTACTTAAATTCAGGCTCTTGCCCTAGGTCCTTGTGTGAGTTTTGTTGCAGCTGTGCCTCTGCCCAGCATCGCACCTTGCTGTCCATGGCTTGGTCTTGCTGACCTGGCTTCCTGGCCTGATTTCAGACCTGCATGGTCATGGCTGGCAATCACAGGGCTGTTGGCTGATCACTGCCATCAAAACTTCTTTTTACACACTTACTGTGGGACAGTGTCCCTTGTTGGTGGGGTCACTGCCCTGCCAGCTTTGTCACTCCTGCCTCCTCTTCCCTTGCAGTGCAGCCTGCCCTTGCTGATCCCTGGGTGTGCTCTGTGATATCACATTAGGATATGGGATGGCTAAGGTAAGATTCTGTATGTAATACTTTAATATGTACCTATTAACAGAGTCAGTCACTATTTCTGAAATGTGAAAGGTAGTTGCAGATAAGGGCTAAACTTTGTTAAAGGACATTCACAGTACCAGCCTAATCCTTGAGTACACTGCATGGATGCACAATGTGGTACTTTTAATAGAAGTGACTTCTGTTATTTTTCTCTGAAGTCGTTTTCTCTGGGGAAAAACATGTACATATTTTTTTTCAATGTATTTTTGAACAGTAAATCTTTTCTCCTTTCTCAGTTAAATGTTTACTCATTTAGCTGTACACTGAACATCGGGAGGGGGGAGGGAAAACCCTAAATAATAATAGAAATGACAAATAGTGGATGTTAAATGTGAAACACTGCTAGACCTGAAGCCAGAAAGTAACTATGTGAGATGATGCAGAAAAACATCTTCTGACACCTGACAACTGAAACCCATTGTGCCTTAAGACATTGGTGTTGGTAAGTACATGGAGAAGAGACTTGCTGTGTTCCCACAGTGCCCTAATAAGGTTTCAAATAAGAACAGCTAGCATCAAACCAAAAACTATCTGGTCCAAAACTGCTGTTTATCTGTTAAAATAATTAAAGCATTAACATTTGGAACACTTGTTCTTAAATTAATATATTATATTGCAATGCAAAGAAGCAGTACACGTTTAGTAGTTCATTATGCAGAGGTTATTTGTAAGTTGCAGAAAACCTTCCTAGAGGCAACAGTTTCAAGAATGAAAAACAGTATTTAGGGTCCTGGATCACAAGTGGATAAACTGGGCAAAGATACAAGCAGCTGATGTATCTTTAGGAACTGTGTTGAAAGTAGCTGCTTCAGGCTTAGACCCGCTTTTATATTGAATATGTAAATTTGAGAGCTCTGATAGTGAAAAACTCTCCTTTGTAGGTCATTTTGCAATAGAATAAAAATTTAAGCTAGTCTGTTTATTTGAGGAAACAAGCTTTCCTCCCCCATCTTCTCACTTTGTCATCCCTCTTCCACTTGTGTATGATCATAACAACTCATAATTTCTGTCTAGAAACCAAGCTCCTTATTGTTAAGTGTTCACTGTCAAAATTCACTGTTAGAAATGTGGGGGCAAAAAAAGTGGGGGGAAAAATGCTGATACAATTAAAGCTGATGAATCCTTCTGATGTTGTTTGGCAGCATTAAGTGATCAAGGGGAAAAAGAAACGCTACCAGTTTAAACTACCTCCACTAGAGGGCTTTGCTAATACAGCTATTGTCAAAAGCTCCTGTACCGCGGATTAATTTTTTAAGTAAATTAATTGAAGTGCTAGTTAATCAGCATCCCCTCCCTTCCCTCTGCTAAAAAAGGCCCAGTCTGGCAGGACTCTCCTGTTGTGCAGCTCAGCAAAAAGGGCCGATGGGTGCCAGTGTAAGGGAAGGCAGACTCTACCCTGGCAGTCAGCGTTGGCCAGGCAGGGCGAGAGGCTGCTGGCTTCTGCTCCTAAAGCTGGTTGGGAATTTTACGCTAAGTGGGCACTGGAAACAAAGTAGAAAACATTTAGAAAGAAAATGCTTGTCATCGCCTTCGTTCACAGAAGATTCACAGAAGAATTTTCACTTGCCATGAAATTACAGAATCTGTCTCTCTCTGGATCCATTAATTTGGAATCTCTTGCTCAACAGTATTTTAGTAAGAGACATAAAAAGCACTCCCTTTTTCCATCCCTTCTCCAGGCCTGATGATAGTTCATAGCTTTTCTGTTAAGGCAATTTCTTAAAGAATGGAAGTAGTGAGTTCAGGTGTTGTAGCTATGGTGGAAGAGTACCGAAACCTATAGGCTGGAGGGACTCATCAACCAGACTATACAAGTTGGGAAAAGGCAACCATGAGCTGTAGTGGTGAAACTGGATAGGTGAGACAAATGAAATACTGTACCCCACAGAAAGCATAGAAAATTTTGGTTTCTTTATGTGTAAAGGTATATTAGATCCAGTTTCTTGTTTCTACAAAATTATATTGTGTTCTTATACTGACATAATTTGCTATTTATGTTATTTCAAATGAAAGCAGTACTATTCTTCTCTTATCTGTTATATTTAACTTCATCTTTTTAAGTGAATTTCTCTTTGTAAAGTTCAAAATGCTGTAAAAGTTTGAAGGCAGAAATGTAAGATTTCAGAGTTTGAATACTCACTGGAATCCACTGAATTCATAGCTAAGAGAGAAAATTATGGTGTGTCCTGAAGGAGCCATACATGCTCAGGATCCTCTCATATACTTTGGGAGTGAATATAGGAAAAAGGTCAGAATTGATGTACCATGGCAAGGAAATTACCCCAGGTGCTGCATAAGGTAATTTCTTTCCACAGGGAGATGAATTTGTGGATTAAATACTGTTGAGCCCCAGCTCTGATAATTATTCATGCACTATTCATGTATTCATGAAAGGATTAAACAAAGCTACCCTCCGTAAATCAAAATATTTGGACATTTTCCTAAACAACAAGTTTAGATATATACAAAGTATATGTGTTATATAACTTGAATATATTCACACAGAACTGCACCAAAAAAATCTACTATACCATGGCCAAGATCTAAACCTGACAAACAATAAGCACATGTTTACTTTCATGTATCAGTTTCTTCAATCTGTTCTATAGAACAGTTCACATGATTAAATATAAGCATTTTTTGCCTTTCCTGTCTGTGGCTACAAATCCATTAATAAATGAAATAGGGTGGAGTATGGGTGCACAAGGAAATGAGAGTAAAATGGGTTGTACAAGATGAATCAATACTTACTTAGAACTTCGACTAATATTTTTTTCTGATTTGTATTTTTCTTTCTTATCCAAGACAATGATTCTTCCCTTGTAGACTTGAAGATTTTCAATGTAAAGAAAAACCCTGCGTGAATTCTAACAGAGTTTTCTGTAGCAAAAATAAATAAACGCACTCTAAGGGACAGTAGCTAACCATGTGAACACACTTTGATTATTGCCAGTGTGAAAGGAAACCTTGTGCTTTAGCACACTTTAGCACACAGTTATCTTCATTACTCTTTAAAATACTCTGGTTTATTTTGTATTTGCAATAAATTAAGAGCACGCACAAGATCAATGGCTGCATCTCAATGAATGGGTAAAAAAATTGTAAACTTTCTGGTACTTGACTGTACTGCAAACAAAATTTACACATAAAAACTTCAAAACAATTTAGAAATGCTCAGAAAGGTTTGAATCTGTTTTGTTTCTCAAACCTAACCAGATTATTTTCATTGAACTGATGATGTTTCAGAGTTTTATCTTAGAGGATATAATAAGAACACAAGATATATGAAAAGGATACTTTAGAAAGTGTTGCCAGCAGCAGTGTATGAGTGATGTTCTTCAAAGTACATAGGTATAACTTTGGCTTCTTTGAGGTTAAGTTGATCTCAGTGGAGCTAGGATTTCAGATACAGAAGACACATACCTACACATGGGCTAGGGTAAAGAACAGAACTGATATCTAAAAATAAAATAAAGGAATGAATATTACTACAACTGGTTCCTCTTTGGTTCTAGTCAACTAAAATGGTGCAATTGACAGAAGTTACAGAAAAAGGAAAAAGTATGACAGTCTTTTTGAAAATTACTTTCATAGCAAAAGCATCACATTCCACTAATAAGGAAAAGAGATCAGATAGTCCTTCAGAAGACCTGTCAAAACAGACAACTTAACAAAGAATTATCATTGACATAGTTGGATCCTAACATAAGTTACTATAGTTCTGAAGCAGACTGACAAGGACAGTAAATTACGGTTCATTTTCCACCTTTAAACTTTTTAAGGTGTTATCCAAGTTTTCTGGACACCTCTTAAACTCTCTAGCTAAACTATGGGTATATATTAAGCTTCTAAGTTTATTGGTTTTAAGTAATTTTTCCTGGCAGCAATGGCAGTGAAGAGATACCAAATGCACTAAAGCACAGAGTATCTTAGATTATTCTAAAAATTTTCCTTGACCAGTATTTTTTTTTAATTGCATAATATTGCCAATAAACCCACCATTCTTCTTGTGAAAGTAATGCATTCTTAAAGTATTTTTATTTTATGTGAAGGATATGGCATTGTTTTATTGCTGTTAGAATAATACCACACCTGGAATAAAGTAAAAAAAGAACAAAAAACAAAACTCAAAGGGGGAGACAATAAAAAATATAGAGAGACAAAAGAAAGCAGCAGGAGATATAGCAACAAAAGGAATAAAAAATTAAAATGTTAATAGAGACAATTATAAGGGAGATGAAAAAGATCCAATAGTAAAGAATGCATAGAAAGAAAATTACAAAGTCAAATGAAGTCAGACTAGAAATAAAGAAATATGACACAAGAAAAAAAGAATGAAATGTAAAAAGGCAATATAAACAGGAAAAAATGTAGAAAAAAAAAGGAATGAAGGTGTTTGGTGGATGGCAAAGTTATAGAAGATGTATATATGCATAGGAGAAAGCCTGGAAAAAAAAAACAAGTTCAAGAGAGCCCCAAAAAATTCAGGGAATTCAGGTACTTAAAGCATGCATTTGCCAAGAAAGCAAGAATGAAGAGGGAAATTGTTTATTTACCTCATCAACAATGGGAAACGGAATATAAATATACATGGGTAAGCCACTGAATGCTTCTTGAAATATTAATTTTATGCCATTCATTTATTCTGACAGGTGCAAAAGCAGTGCATATTTCCTTACTTTGCTACAGGTGGTGTTTTCTGAGATGGAGTAGTAATAAACTAGAAATGTGTGCTGATTCTAGTAGTGAGACAAAGAATACCAATGCAATGTCTTCTGCCTGTAGTAAAACCTAGAGGTGTGTTTAATTTGAGATGGTGTTTTCCTTTTTCCCCTGAGTTTGCAACCTGGGTTGCAGACTTGCAATGCTGTACAGCATGACCTGCATCACTCTTGATGAGGATTAACATAATTTCAGAAAACCTTAAGTCCATTAGCAACAAAAATCTGCGAGGTCAGCTACAAGGTGTCTATTTGACTACATGATGACTGTCTCCACTTGATTAATGCAGTCAGCTTGGACTATTGAGATGTAAAATGAAGCAGTTTGTATACATTCTGCTTTACCCAGAGGCTATCATTTTCAAAGTCATTTCTGGCACCTAATACAACATAGAAATTGAAAAAGTTGGAGCCAACAATTTTTCATTTTGAAATGTCTTTTTTAAAGTTGGAAGATGCATATTTAATGGTTCACCTGAAGCTAGAATCTTCTATTTTATGTTGCAACAGTAACTAATTTATAGTGACATTTTGGATTTAGGATACCAGAAAGTACCTCTGGTTGGAATGAAAACTTTTTTACTTGGCATAGCCTTGTCATAAATTGCATTCTTATGTCTAATTATGGCTCAAAATTTCAGCGTATTTAAGTTTATGTGAAGTATTTGAGGTAATTTATTAATGGCTGTAATAAATGTCATATCCAGTTTTAGTATTTGTGCTTAAGTACTCCTTTGATTGAAATTTATCTATAGTTTAGAGTGTTAAACTAGGTGGATCTCAGTAAAATTTTCTTGAAGTTCAGATGTAAATGAAAATTAGCTATTTACCTTTTTCTATAAGAATTACAGATAATAAATAGTGATCATTAAATAATTAAGGATATATGCAAAGGTCAGAAGCCCCAACAGTAGTGTCAATATGGCATGAAGAGGTCAAAATGTAAAAAAAGGGAACTTCTGCCATTGTATTTGTGATTGCATCAGTATCTCCAGCCTTGATAAAAATAACCCAAATTGCTGGTTTTAGACATGAAAACAATATTGAACTTGTACTTCATATGTGCATATTTCTGGAGAAAAACTTATAAACTCTGTTTCTTTGTAGATAATCTCCTTGCTTTCCTACAGATTCCACCTAGCAACTTGTGCAGATTAGGGAAATAATAGTCTTACGTGGTTTAACATATTCTAGGTATATGACAATGTCTTGTGGTCACTGTAAACTGATTTTCCATCTCACTGGTCATGAATGACAAACTGAATTTTCAAACGTGTTAGACATCAAGTGTCACAAAATTAAACTGAGGTACTTCTAAGAATCTAATCATAATTATGCAACAGTACTTTCAAGAGTATTTGCTTCAAGCAATGTTTTCTGACTTCTAATTAGAAAAGTAATTCAGTCCAGTTGCAGAACAATGATGAACTATGTATTTTTCTGTAGTGCCCAACACATCCTTCTTTCCTAAGAAGTTGTTTGTTTTTTTTTTTTTCATGAATCTCCCTATTTGCCTAGTACATGGGCTTCCCACTGCTGGCAGAGACACTAGCTGCTAATTATGACAAAGTACTTTTCTAACTTAGCACATGCAATCATTAAACACAGGAGGTGCAAATAAAATATTACCCCTGTAAAATCAAAATATATTGACCATCATTGGCTGTGTTTCAAAACCAATTAAAAAAATGCCAACCTACTAGGATTTAAGATGGCTACAGGAAAAATACATAGGAAAGCCTTTCTTTCTATGAACTCTTTCCACAAATTTGACAGAATGAAACAGAATAACAATATGATACAAAGCTGTGTGACCGAACGAAAGGTGAAAGGTGGTATAGGTAGATGAATGTCCATATGGACCAGATGGTAAGTTTCACTGTAGGCCAGAAAGTCACTAGACTTTATGTTTTGGAGAAGAACTTTCCCTGCATGCTTTCATTTTATCTCAGACCGCCCAGGTGGAAACTGAATATTTCATTGCATCTGTTAGCAGATCTGAAGCTACACCCATTTGCCTAACATACTTGCTGTGTCTACATCTTCATCACATGTTCAATGTTGAAGAGCAAATAATAAATAGCAAGGTGGCAAGACTGTTCTCAGTTCAGTTTAATTCTCTGAGACTGTGGGAACGATGTTACATGTGTTCCACTGTATAAGAAAGCGACATCTGCAGTGCAGCTAAAGCTTCATTTAAGGATTGAGCCCGTTGGCCAGTACTGACAGATGATGATATGGGCATAGGTTGAAAAATATTACTCAAATGCAATCTTTGCTATCCCTTGACTTTTCTTAGGGAAAAAGCAGGGAGGTGGGCTGGGGTTTTTTCATCTGGTTATGTCTTAAAGTGTCACATGACCCTGAAAACTTTTTTTATTTTATTTAAAACTTCCTTGTGTTTGATGTTTGTGACTGTGCATAAGAGAAAAAGTCCTTAAAATCTAAGAATATAAGTGGCTGATTAAAGCTTATTACAGAAGTCTGTGATCCTTTAAGGTCTCAGATTAGATAGAATATAAATCATCTGTATGTATGAGATGGATGTGACATGGCGTTAAAGGCCAAATTGATCCAATGAAAAATTCCTGGTTTTAGACTTTTACCTGAAGAAACATATGCGATGAAATATTTTGAGATGAAACACTGAAGGCTTGTGTCTCTGAAATATTTTCAAAACTCTAACTTAAAATTCCTTCCTTCTTTTATTTCTTTCCTGTGTCTGTATTTAATGTACTTCTTAATCTAAATTGGTTTTTATTTAATCTCTAAAGCTATGTAGTTTTCATCTGTATGATGTATAGGAATGCACTTTCTTCCTTTGTAGTCATGCTTTAACTGAGCTTGTTTTCTCTGTCTGGTATGTTTGTCTTTTTATTGAAAGCTATTGTTGCATTCATTTTTGCTCATTCCTGGAGTTTGTTTCTTTTTCCACTACAGTTCATTTTTTCACTATACATTTTTTCTTTCTTTCTGCAAAAGCCTGTCTAGGAGAGGGAGAGGAAAAAACGAATTAATAAAAAAAAAAGCAAGACTAAATAAAAGGTCTTCTTCCCAAGAGAACTGTTAGACTATGCCATAGGACATGATTCTTTATAGTACATTTACCTGTGATGATAATCTTAGGACTCGAGATGTTTCCTGCTTGGGACTGCTTTTGTCAGGCCAGCAGAACTCAACATTGGAGGATGCTCAGGCTAACCAAAGTGCCATAAGCAATGCTCATGAGCAGTGAAGGACTACTCTGGGCATGCCACTGCCTCATCCTCAAGGTGATAACGAAGAAAAGACCCTACACTCATCTCTTTCTCAGGAGATGATTTGAGATCTTTGGAACATGGTTTTAGAAATAACAGTGTTAATAACAGATTTGAGATTCTACTCCATGATCCAGGAGCCCAAATAATGTGTTTTGTAGACTTGAGCCCTTGAGCTTTCAAAGCCTTTTTTTTTTTTTTTATCCAGCCATACCTATGTATTAGGATATTTTCTTCTGAAGCATCTAAGATGCCTTGGTATGCTTAGTAATACTAATAAATGGACACATTTTCAGTTTCAGAGTGGGTATGTATTTCTGATTCATTTTATTCATGCTGGTTTTGTTTCTTTCAAATTCAAATTGCAATAATTAAGTACTATTCTAGGGACACATTATTGTTAAGGGGTGACTTTTACAATTAAATATTCTTGCAGTTGTGGCTTTGGCTTATATTGCATTATCCATCTCTTCTTTGAGACAAATAACATCGGGGTACGGAGGAAGAAAATTACAAACCATTTCCCAATAAAAGAATAAGTCAAGCTTTTCCTACATATACAGGAAGAAGTTGTTAGATTGGGAAGAATATTAAAATTTATTTGCCAACATAGAAAAATAGCCACACATTTTATTCAAGTTTAACAAAGAAAATATCTGAAAGTATCTACTCATTCTAGATGTTACAATTTATGAATCTCCAATCTGAGCAGAAATGACCATGTAATACCCATTACAGTCAATGGAGATCCAGACAATACAGTCAGACCAACCTGAGAGAGAGATTGTGCTTACCCTGAAGTACCACCTACAAAATGACTCAATTTTCTATGGCTGGGCATCCAGTGCTACTTGGATGTCATAGCGGAAGATGCCTCATTCCAGCTGCCTTCCCAGAAGGGTTTTGAACTCTTGTAGATCCTCTGAGGTATCTGCCAGTCCTACAAACACCATAGGATGACACTAGAGTATTTGATATCTTTGACGTCTTTGACTTAACCAAAAGAATCTAGTTCTTACTTCAGAGACCTAATACAAATTCATATCCTGATTTCAAACAGAAATAAACGTTTCGTAGAAAAAGCAAGAATGCTCCAAGTTTTGGAATTTATTTATAGAAAATGAATGTCAAACTTCTCTGTACCTCTAAGCATTCCTTGTGTAATAAAATTATTTATAAAACATCTTCCACACGTCCATATTCAAAGAATTTTCATTTATGTTACTGTTCCGAAATCCTCTCCAGTTAGTATTTTCCTATGAAATTTTCATTAGTCCCCAAAATCTGCCAAATCTGCACTGGGATTATCAATGCTGCCTGATAATTCCAAACCAACTTTTTTTAAGAACCTTTGAATCTCTGTCTATAGCAAAAAAAAAAACTAAAAAACCCCACTAACCAACCAAAAAAAAAACCAAACAAACTCTTGGAGTTTTTGAAAAATTACTAGTAAAGAAATGTCTACATAACATGACAATGGTGAATGAAAGACAGGCTAAGGCTTGAATGCTAATTTGTGTCACTTGCATTGAAAGCTGTATGGAGACAAAGACTTATGACAGATGGTAGACTTTTAATTGCATCTTGTTCAGGAAACATAAACACTGAGCATCTGTGGTCAAGTCACTAGTTATATAATTGCCAGTGAACCGGACACTTAAAAAAACCCTGGAAGTTTCTTCCAAACTAACACTGGCAGTTTCAGTTTTGAAATTTACTTTTCTTCTATCAGAATAGACTAATCTAGAAACTGTGCTTCTTGACATCGAGTTTTATCTTTCTATCATATACCTCACTTACATATGTCATGGTTTAACCCCAGATGGCAACTAAGCAGCACACAGCCACTCGCTCACTCCCCCGTGGTGGGAAGGGGGAGAAAATCAGGAGGGTAAAAGTGAGAAAATCTCATGGGTTGAGATAAAGACAGCTTAACAGATAAAGAAAGAGCTGTGCATGCAAGCAAAGCAAAACAAGAAATTCATTGACTACTACCCATCAGCAGGCAGGTGTTCAGCTATCTCCAGGAAAGTAGGGCTCCATCACACATAAAGGCTATTTGGGAAGACAAAATGCCACCACTCTGAACATCCCCCCCTTCCTTCTTCTTTCCCCAGCTTTTTATTGCTGAGCATGACATCATATGGTATGGAATAACCCTTTGGTTAGTTGGGGTCAGCTGTCCCAACTGTGTCCACTCCCAACTTCTTGTGCGCCCCCAGCCTGCTCACTGGTGGGTTGGGGTGAGAAGCAGAAAAGGTGTTGACGCTGTGTAAACACTGCTCAGCAATAACGAAAACATCCCTGTGTTATCATCACTGTTTTCAGCACAAATGCAAACCATAGCCCTGTACTAGCTACTATGAAGAAAATTAATTCTATCCCAGCCAAAAGTAGCACACATAAAAATCTTGTATTGTTAAAAATGAAGTCATGCAATACTATGGATTAGTATCTTCTGCAGTAAATTGGAAGTAAATCGGATTTAAGGTGTACCTTCCTATTTAAAATGCAGATTACTTTTAAAGATATCTCAAATACCTGATCTAGATGGCAGATCAGATATTATCATTTAAAATTTCCAAGGGACTGGAAAAAATAATTCATCTTCTTATGAAAACTACATCTTCAATATGTCATTTCATGAGACAGACACGATTTTAATGTTGAGTTTACGCTGAGGCTCAATTTCAAGAAAATATATGAAAATTGTTGCCCACACAGCATGATTTAGGTTGAGTCTTTTCTTTGAACACAAGATATGCAAATACCAGAACATACAATCTTATAACTTTGATTGAAATGTAAGACTCATTGGCTCATATTCTAAAAATGTTCCTACTCCCTAAATAATATTGATGCTTTTTAAACTGGAATATTAAGATACAATTTTTTTTTATTAAAATATGAATAATTTCACTGTTAGGCAGCAGCAGGAGCCAGGCTGCCCTGCAAGGTGGATGAGCCAGGCACCATGGGTCATCTCAGTCCTGGCTGCGCCCTCACCAACAGGTGACATCCCACAGATCCCTAGCAGATCAGTGGAATGGAGGTGGTTAAGGCAGGGTTCAGCAGTAGAAGAGGGGATGGACAGGGAGAGAAGGGAGGAGAGGAAAATAGAGAGAGGGAAAATAGCAAACTGACCAGGACAATTATAAGTTTACCCATAAATTAAGACTAGTGTCAAGCAATGGAGATTATTGTGAGGAGCGGTCTAGTGGGATGAGTGCTGTGGTGATTACATTGGACAAGACCATCCAAAAAATCTGTAAAAAATTCATAAGATACTGACCCAGAGCAAGGAAATGGAAAGGTTAAAAACAGATGCAAGTGGAAACTTGTCTGTTGTCATTAATAAAGTGCTGAAAACTACAGATTTCCCTGAAATGCAGGTATGCATCAGACGTTAGAAGTAATACCCTCAAATATGAAGCTGTTCAAAATAAGGCTTTCTCTTTTTATGGGAAATTCCTCTGGGAAATGATAGAACAGAATTCAACCATCATTTGGGACACATGGCTTTTATTTCACATTTGAATCGTAGAGACTATGCAAATGATCACTAATTGCTCTCTGGAGAATGGTGTGCCCCCTTTTTGATCTATGTATTTATCCTGTTCATTCTTCTGAGAGTACAGAAACATTGGAGAAATTGCATGGCATGCAGTTTGAACAAAGGTTTTGAAAGAGAAGCTGCTTAGGAATGTAAAGTGTGTCACAAATTTAAAATTCTCAGGTTTTTATATATAATACAACTTGAGAAAAGGTTACGTGATGTTTTTAACTACACAACACAACAATTGCTTTTGATTAAACATTTTTTTATTTACACTGACAAAATGTTTATAAGCCATTATTTCTCAATTGATATTGGTTGAATATAAGATATATATTCTCAATCTTAACTCTGTTACTAACATTTTCAAAAATAGATTATGCTGCAATTGTTCTCCAAACCATTCCAAAGATTGAAAGCCACAGGCAAAAAACAATAATTTACACAAAATGCTGTAAACATTAGAACTCTATCTGGTAACTTCAAAGCATAAAATAAGTTTAGCATTTCACAGTGTCTCCCGAGTGCTGTTCACATACTAAAACTACCGTTGTGAACCCTGGCTCACTCTAGGAAATAAGTGTGTCAGGAAACTTTAAATCTGTGAATCTACATAAAATTGCTATCCTTTCTGTTTTTAAATGTACAAGTATTGATATTCAGAGTGGTATTATCTATTCTTTCTAGATCTGGTCATTTTTAAAATACATCCATTAGCTTATCTTTTCTTCTATAGCAATATCAAAAATTTCTTGTGCAATATTCTGCTGTCCAAAGTGTAGGCAGTCCTCCCATGGTGATCTGTAAAACAATTGAAAAGAGGTTATCTTGCCCCTGTAGACACAAAGGTATCAACCAAATTAATGATTTATACTTTAACAGCTTTTTGTGTTTCTCTCAGATATTAAGAAATTCACGTACAAAACAGTAAATCTTTAAAATGTATGCAGCTTCACAGTTGATAGCATAAATTAGTTATGAATATACCATTACCCTAAAGGAAAATGACAATGACCTAGCACATGATAATGTAATTAAATTAAGCCCCTCAGCTTCAATATCATACTAAAAATACATACATCTATAGTAAGAAATGCTCTAGGATTGAACAAGTCTGGAAATTAGAATAAAAATTATTCTCTCTTAAAGAACATAGGAAACATGCTAGTATAAAATAAGAAAATTTAACTCTGAAGCAGTATTAAACTTAGTAAATTTTTAAATGTAACATTGTCAGTTAGTGTTAATGTAACGTTGAACACATCCTCAACTGGTGTAAACTGGCCTAATCTCATTAAGGACAACGGAAATATACTAATTTACATGTGCCTAGAATCTGTCCTTAGGGCTTTTTTCTCTTCTACTCATCTACTCATGTAGCGCTAAATAATACTTTATTAATAGTGACAATGAATGCATTTCACCAACAATTTCAGTCATCTACAGTTTGAAAGGTCATATCTGAAACCTATTCTGTGAATATACAGACACACAGCTTCTATCAGCATTTTCCTAATTGGGACATTCCTTAGGAAATTCCAGGAAAACAAGCATTCTGACTTTCCTTAACTTTCATGTGTTCTCACAAAGGAGAGAAAAATGTCTGTCAGGAAGATATCTTACAAGTATATATTTCATCTGCCTGTTTTCATTTTTACTGTGACGACTCACTTCAGTTGTGATTCAATTCAAGACTCAAATTCTGTACAAAGTATTAACTGGAAGCATCAAGACATTTGTTATGACATGTTCATTCCTGTCCCCTTCCCTTTAAATATAAGCATTGGAGGGTGGGAGGGGAGTTATTTCATTTTTGTTTGTATGTGTGTGTATTTTTCCAAATTTAAGATAGTTTGTTTTGTCTGGCATTTCAAAATTTCCTTCTGGCGACCTACATTATAAGAAGACAGATGTATTTGCTCTGGTGCAATGAATAACCTAGATCTTCAGGGAGTCAAATATCTTCTCGCAGGTAATTAGCGGTAGAACAAGAGGGAATGACTTCAAGCTGCAACAGGGTAGGTTTAGACTGGACATTAGAAAAAAATTCTTCACAGAACGAGTGGTCAGACACTGGAATAGGCTGCCCAGGGAGGTGGTGGAGTCACCATCCCTGAATGTGTTTAAGATGTGGTCGTTTGGATGTGGTGTTGGGGGATATGGTGTAGGGGAGAACTTTGTAGAGTGGGGCTGATGGTTGAACTTGATGATCCCAAGGGTCTTTTCCAACCTGAATGATTCTATGATTCTATGATCTTCAACGAAGTATACCAACTGGTTGACACAGCCTATTGATACATAGAAATAGCTGAAAGATATTGATAACACTTGCTGATAAGTCAAAAACTTATCTCAAATTCCAAATTTCTCACTGTATTCATTAAAATCATTAAAACTATTGACTGAATGAGTACCAGAAATTTTCTCATATGAAAGCTGATGAATGAATTAATAATATTCCAGTTCAGCCTGCAATTATTTTGGTTATACTCCTCCAAATCTGATTTTATTTTGGCACAATCAAGATACTGACAAATGAGAAAGGCTGCTTATGCAATATTTCTTCTTCACTCAAAGCTAAGAAACAGAAGTATTTTGAAATGTTTATCTCCCACTAATTTCATGAAGCATCAAATAAATGTTCTCAAATTCCACCTTCAGGGGCTAATGAAGTTTCACTGATGATTGTGAAGTTGCTCATGTCTGAGTGCTGTTCCAAAGGAGTAAATATGTTGTACACCTTTAGATACAGATATTTTGAATTTAATTTTCATCTTAGACCTTATCCCTCACTTTTCTAGACATGTTCTTATATGACATCCTTGTAGGATGTGTCAAAGCACATGATTGAGTCCTATACTAGAAACTGTAGATTTCCATGCACAAAAGTTAATCAAATTTTGGCATAGTAATAACCTTCATGAAACCACAAATGCAATGGAAATCTATATCAGCTCTGTCGATAGTACAACTAAGAGACTGAGCGGTGCAGGTTACCTATAAGCAAGAAAAGAGGAAAATGAGAGCAGCTAACAGAGAACTCTTGGAGGAGCTGCACTGGGAAGAAGTGCAGAAACTGCTGAAGACACATCCACCTTGCAAGGGTAACAGAAACCCATCTCTTCCTCAGTAATCTTTCTTTGTTTTGTCAGGACAAGCAGTGTGTGCCTGGGTTTACATTTTTTTCCAGCTGTTGGTGCAAACCCAGGAATATAACTTCATGTCAGCACATGACACTGCTTGCCAATCCAGCTTCCCTTCTCTCTTAGCACACCTAATACAATAATCACATGTTTATGCAATGGCTTTCCATCAGCTTTCCTGTACTGTGAAGAGCCTGTCAGACATTGTCAAATAAAGAATTTCAGGTAGAGCAGGCACAGTTAAGTATATGTAATTGCTAAACGTGGTATTGCTTTGGACACAGGATGTCATTTAAGGAAGGAAGGAAGGAAGGAAGGAAGGAAGGAAGGAAGGAAGGAAGGAAGGAAGGAAGGAAGGAAGGAAGGAAAAAACTTACATTTACAGAAAGTATTGTTTGTTCTTATTAACATGCCAACTCACTCATGAAGGACCAAGTTCTGAAACTTTTAAAATCATACTTCATTAGGAATGCTGCTAAAAAATAAATAGTAAATAAGAAAAAATGTACAAAATATTGATAATATTATTAAGAGTTCCAAACATTTTTCCAAGAATTAGAGCTAGACAAGCATTTATTTAAGGAATCAACTTTGCCTCTGAGGGCTTAAAAAGAAAAAAAAATAATAAAATAAAGGGAAGGGTACTTTAACAAATAAACATACATGAAATGAGCTAACAGTCTAAATGTCAGAGAAATTTGAACTCTGAATTTCAGCTGGTTTGGAAACTGATGACTGAAAGAAACAAGAAGCTTTCAAAAAGGTATATCACAAAGAAAATTGCAATAGAAGATTTATATAGTATCCATGGCTCCTATTTTCATTTCTTTTTTTCAGAAAACTTTTAGACAAATCAGGAAACCCAACAGTATACTACACAAATTAAAGATTATCACAGTCTGCCGTCCATGCTATTTCAAAGATCCCATATATGAGTTCTCTCTAACCTAAAATCAGCTATAGTGCAGGTAAATTTAAAAGTAAATGGCTGGAAAATTCTTTGCAATGGGTTCAGGAAAGGGAAGAACTTTGCTTCTGGTTCTTCCTAGCAAAGAAGTGAACCTGAATTTTTGTGTCTGGTTGTTTTGTTTTGCTTTTTTTCTTTGTTTCTTTTGGTTTTGTTTGTGTTTTTTTGTTTGTTTGTCTTTAAGACAAGTCTTAATAATGTTATTGAATTAGACAGAATTGTTAACATATTGATACACGATAAGAACCCCCCACCCATGTCACCCTAATACACACCTCTCCACTCCAAGTTTTCCACTTTTCTTCCTGCATGATAGATCAAAAATTAAGGGAAATTAAAAGACCAAAATCAAAAAGCATAATCCTTCTGTGGCTTATAATCCTCAAATTCCAAACACCTATATCCTGCAGAAGTTGACATTAAGAAACAAATTCCCCTTTTTTTTTCTGATCCTTTAAGAGCATTTCTTTTGCCTTTCTCTCAATTTTAGTTTCATTTATCACACAAGAGAGAATGAGCAGTGCCTACTCAGGCAGCAAGTGACTGAAAAATCTTATAAATAGGCTGCAACCCACCTGGAAAGAATATACAATAAGTAACTGGATGGTGTTCCATTTCTAATTCTGTAATTTATAAAACCTATGAATATAGGGATGATTTTAAATACATCTTTATAACTTGCTAAACTAAGGGAAGAGTTACCCCTGTGGGACACCTCTATTACTGATTTTAATGACATATCTCAGTAAAGATGATAATGTTCAGAAGTTTGATTTTTAGGACAGATACAGCATCCCTGGAGGAAGAATGGATGATGATAATTTTTACTGTACAAGCTGGTAGCAGAAAATAACTGTATTTGGCAATATTATATGTTTTAAAGTTATGGGGTAAAACATTCTGTTTGGGGCATTTGACAACACAGTGGAATACAACATTTTACAATGCGTGTTTATCAAGCTAGATCGGCATTATTGCTAACAATTAGTAGAAAAAGATTCTAATATCATAAGATAGCAGAAATGAAAACTAAATGTGAAGAGAACAAACTTAAGTTTTCCTTGAAGGGAAAAAAAAAAGGCTGCCTGAGATATTAAACATTCCATCACTCACGTACATTTTGGTTCAATATAATTTCTGCAGAGGCCAGATGTGACCACTCTGATCATTATTTTTGACACTACTACTAAGTCATTTCTACATATTCAGTAATCTAATTTCCATTTGATCATCTCCATCGTACAGAACAATATTCAAAACTTTTGATGGCTGTTAACATGGGAAACATTAATAGACAGAAAACCAACTCTAGAATTACAAATTTATTGTCTGCTTAATTTCTAACAGCTAGAAATTACATCTACGGGTTTTTCTGGAGAGTTGGTAACACTTAAATGCAAGGTGGAGTTTAGTTCTAAACATTCATTTTAATTAATATTTCCACATTTCAAGAACTCAATCAAATATTTATGAAGTATAAGCTGTGTAACTACTGCTATGTTTCATAAGATGCGTTATAAAGATTAAAATATTTCACTGAACAGTATTTTGCTTTATAGCAAAAGTTTCCTTCTGTCAAATATTTATGAAAATATGAGTTAAAATTCCTTTTTAATGTAGAGATCGATTTTTTCACCTCAGGCATTGCCCCTTCATTTTAAAAGATTATCTGTATTCCCAAGTGCACTTTTCTGTTTTTTTTATCTTTAACATCATAGAAAAGATGGTAGAATCTAAAAAACTGAGTGTTGCCCTGTAAAAATTGTAAGATGATCTTAATTAATTTCCTTTCTTATCATTTAAGAAGAGGAATTCCACTTTATAATAAAGTATTTGTATTTGTAGGTAAGGCATACATTTCAATATATTCAATAAGTCTTGAAGGATATCCAGGGAACTCATTAAAGGCCATGACCTTGAGTAAACTTTATTTAGCCTGGAGGTTACTGAAATAATGCAGTGTTTTTCAGAGGTGATAGTATGACTGCAGAATATGAAATACCTTTTTAAAAAATATTTTCTTACCAAAGTAGTTCTACATTAAATTCACCTCTGTTTTTACTCCAGATACTTTTAATTCACTAGTGAAGTAGATATAATGAGACTATAGAGAATATGAAGGACACTGTTGTTCATATTTGGATAAAAATTGTTATTCTATGTATGCAATGACTGCCATTTATACACTCATGAAGTCAGCAACATATAAAAGAACGATATGAGGGGAAGGAAAGCTTTAAGAAGGCAATCAGGTCTGAGGGAGCTTAAGGAACTGTTTCAAGGTGAATTGCCACTATACACTTGAAGAACTGAAAAGGCAGACATTGTCTGCTCCAAAAACCTGATCTAGCAAAACCCGCAGGGTAACTGTTCTATATAGAGTTCCCCCACGCAGCATTTTGTACCGCCCTGTAGCAAGTAGCCTGAATCTCTTCTATCTTGTATTTTCTCTCTATTTAAGCTGTCACATAAAACATTTATTTAAAATAATAGATTTTCAAACTAATAGTTTTCTCATGGATTTTTCTGGGTTTTTTTAAGAAATGTAGTTGGATATTGAGACGAATTATTCCTATGCTAATAGTTAAGAACTAGTTAGTTTGCATAATCCATTATTAAAATCTGTGGTTTTATGCAATCACTCAGCTATGATGCTGACGAAGTCACCATGTTTCTGGCTGTGAGAGTAAAGTGAATGAAGTATTTTTAAAGGAGAAAAGCAAACAGCAGGCGGTGAATAATTCAGATCTAAATAACAGAGTGAATTTTCTCTTCTCATTCCGATGTTGCTTGTTTTCCTATCTTTTTGGTTGTTTTCTTTAAGAAATTCAATGTTCATAGAATCATAGAATCATAGAGTAGTTTGGGTTGGAAGGGACCTTTAAAGGTCTTTTAGTCCAACCTGCAATGAGCAGGGCATCTTCAACTAGATCAGGTTGCTCAGAGTCCACTCTGATCTGACCTTGAATGTTTCCAGGGATAGCTCATCTAGCACCTCTCTGGGCAACATGTTGCAGTGTTTCATCACTCTTTTTGTAAAAAATGTCTTCTTTAGATCTAGTTCAAATTTTCCATCTTTTAGTTTAAAATCATTACCCCTTGTCCTGTCGCAACAGGTCTGCAACAGTCCCCATCTTTCTTATAAGCCCCCTTTAAGTACTGAAAGACCAAAATAAAGTCTCCTTGGAGCTTTCTCTTCTCTGGGCTGAACAACTCCAACTCCGCCAGCCTTTCCATCCCCTGATCGTTTTTATGGTCCTCCTCTGGACCTGCTCCAACAGGTCCATGGCTTTCCTATGCTGAGGGCTCCAGAGCCAGGTGGGGTCTCACCTGAGTGGAGTAGAGGGGCAGAATCATGTCCCTGGACCTGCTGGTCATGCTTCTTTTGATGCAGCCCAGGATATGATTGACCTTCTGGACTGTGAGCGCACATTGCCAGCTCATGTCCAGCTTTTCATCCACCAATACCCCAAAGTCTTTCTTGGCAGGGCTGCTCTCAACGCCTTCATCCACCAGCCTGTATTGATACTGGGGATTGTCCCAACCCAGGTGCAGGACCCTGCACTTGTCCTTGATGAACCTAATGAGGTTCACACAGGCCCACTTCTCGAGCTTGTCCAGGTTCCTCTGGAGGGCATCCCATCACTCAGCCATGTCAACTGCACCACTCAGCTTGGTGTTGTCCAGAAACTTGCTGAGGGTGCACTCAATCCCACTGTCTATGTCATTGATGAAGATATTAAACAGTACTGGTCCCAAGACAGACACCTGAGGGACACCACTTGTCACCAGTCTCCATCTGGATATTGAGACGTTGTCTACGACACTCTGGATGTGACTGTCCAACCAATTCCTCAACCGCCGAACAGACCACCCATCAAATCCATCTCTCTCCAATTTAGAGAGAAGAATGTTGTGAGGAACTGTGTCAAAGGCCTTACAGAAGTCCAGATAGACAACCCCCATAACTCTTCCCTTGTCAACTGAGATAGTCACTCCATCATAGAAAGCCACTAGGTCGGTCAGGCAGGACTTGCCCTTGGTGAAGCCATGCTGGCTGTCTTGAATCACCTCCCTGTTCTCCATGTGCCTTAGCATAGCTTCTAGGAGGATCTGTTCCATGATCTTCCCAGGCACAGAGGTGAGGCTGACCAGTCAGTAGTTCCCAGGTTTCTCCTTTCTTCCCTTTTTAAAAATGGGTGTAATGGTTCCCTTTTCCAATCACCATGGAGCTCACCTGTCTGCCATGTCTTTTCAAATACCATGGAGAGTGGCTTGGTGACTACATCAGCCAATTCCCTCAGGACTCTGGGATGCATCTCATCAGGTCCCATAGAGTTCTGTATGTTCAGATTACTCAGGCAGTCATGAACCTGATCTTTTTTACAGCAGGAAGGACTTTGCTCCTCTAGTCCCCACGTTGGTGTCCATCCACTCGAGAGCTGTGGGGAGAAAGGTTGCCAGTGAAGACTGAGGCAAAAAAGTTGTTGAGTACCTCAGCCTTGTCCTTATTCGTTGTTACCAGTTTGTCAGACTTGCTTGTCAGGGGGGTACACTTTCTTTGACCTTCCTTTTCTGTCTGGCATACCTGTAGAAGCCCTTCTTATTATTCTTTGTGTCCCTTGCCAAGTCAGCTCCAGTTGTGCCTTGGCCTTCCTGACCCCATCCCTATACAACCAGATACCTGTCCCTGCTTCCACTGCCTGTGCATTTCCTTCTTGCCCTTTGGTTTGACCAGTAGGTCTTAACTCAGCCATGCCGGTCTCTTGCCTTCCTTTCCTGATTTCTTACACCTGGGGGCCAAGAGCTCTTGTGCTGTGTGGAAAGCGTCCTTAAAGATCTGCCAGCTCTGTTCTCTTCCCTTGCCCCTGAGGGAAGTTTCCCAGGGTGTCCTATTGACTAACCCATGAGGAGCTGCAGGTTTGTATTCCTAAAATTCAGGGTCCTGACTTTACTCTTTGCCTGACCCATATCCCTCAGGACTGCAAACTCCACCTCCAATCTTGATGTCACCGATGAGCTCACTTGCCTTGGTGACCAACAGGTCCAGTTATCACAGACCCTCTTGAAGGGCTGCCTATTACCTGAGCTACGAAGTTATCCTCAGTACACTACAGGAGTCTCCTGGATTGCCTACAGCTCACTGTGCTTCTTTTCCAGTAGATGTCGGGACTAGAGATCCTCCAGCAGCAGAAGAGCCTGTGGGCGTGATTCCTCCCATAGCTGGAGAAGATGATAGGTTCCCCTTCATCAAGCGTCCTGTAATAGCCATGAGTCACAAGGTTCCCTTTGCTGCCTTCGTCTCTTATTGTTACCCGTAAGCTTTCAACTCTGCTCATGGCTATTCTTCAGAGACAGCTCTTCATACTGATTATTTAAACAATTTTTAATAGCAAGTCCTCTACTGCTTTTTTATATCAATCAAGAAAAGGCAGACCTTTTTACCAGCACCTTTCCAGACCAGTTAAATGCCACCACTCCACCCATAAAGGCCCTTTATTGGTCTTGGAAACATCATAGGCAGTTCTTGTAACTGATATGGGTATTATGACTAGAGGGTAAAATTAACTGAAATGGAAGGAATAATGAGGTGCCCATCAATGTGGGTGATCTGAAGGTGGAAAAAGAATCAAGAATTCTTTCTTTTCTTAAACCGGCAGATTTGAAATGTTATGTTTTTAACATCTTTGTCTATTGCAAAAACAATAACCTAGTGTAGTAGTGTGCAGGTGTACTTCAGAGAAGGGAAGTGTGATATATCTGACCGTTAATTGAATTCCACTTTCTCAGTGAACTATCACAAAACTGCAGTGAAGTAAGAGAGATTCTCTTTTACTGCCTATAGCCAGAAGTATAAAACAACAACCTTTTCAGCATAGATTTATGTTGAAATGATCATGTACAACAACATTCTAATCTCAGAAATTAGATGTCTCCATTAGAACAATTTGTGGCTTCATTGTCAGTCATGCAAGTGATCTCTCCACAGTAAATGAAGACATACAAGGACAAAATCATAAGAGCTAGTAGGATTTCTTGTACTGACTGAAGGACAATGTCATGGTGAGATGTACAGAGGATCAGCATGATGATTAATTACTATTTGCCAGCATTTAAGAATCTTCTGGATTTTACTTTTTAATACAAAATTACCCATTTCTTATTTAAGAAATGTGTTGTTAGTTTTAGAGACTCTGGAAAATTTGTGTATTCTGCCATTCGTTTTCTGTGTTTAAAATTTCAAATGCCTAACTTCAGCAACTGGTTATTTTACAGATTTAACAAAACCATATTACTGTTTGACACCCTTGATGAAAACTAGTTCTTCTAAACTGCAGGAGCAATAACAGAAACATTATACTGAAAAATCCTTGGTGTCAAACATTTTTAAACTTTTGAGACAATTTACATATTTATAGGCAGTTTCATATTTCATGCCTATTTTTACTGACTCTACATTTATGGACGGTTATTAACTGCCACACTGCAAGGCACTGAAACAGCTGATTGATAACACACATGAATGACTCTCTGATAGCAAGCACCATGCATTTTGTCTTGCATATTCTCAAGGATACTTGCGAGAGAAGATAAGGAATCTTAGAAACGTTTTTATGACAAGAAGGGAGAGAGGGTAAGAAATCTATTTTATTTCATAAGGCCACAATATTATCCATGTAAAAATTCTTGCAGAGGAGACTATATTTATGGTGCCCTACATTTTTTTTCTTAATGTAACTTTGATAGTTTCCATTTAGATACTCATGATGAATATGAGTGAAACATTCCATACATTATCATACATAATACATAATTTTCTATACTAAGTTGAACATGTTTAAGCTCCTTAATTTTTTTAATTTTTCAGAGGAAGAAAGTAGTATGGACATTCATAATCTGCCCAAGAAGAGAATGTGATGGACCCCATATTGCTCTTGACTGCTATTGTGATGACAGATATTCAAAGTAATGCTGCAAGCAGCTCCACTGTCCTCCCTCAAGTAAGCAGTCTCTGGATGTTGTTAGCATTAGTGAATATATTCAGAGTTTATAGTTATGGAGTAAAAAATCTAAAATTTAACTAATATTAAGACTGCTTTTCCTAGGCCTTGCTTTGCTTCCTCAAGTCAAATGCTCCCCACTTACCTTAGCTGTGTAAAAAGGCTGTGTGGTCCAGACATAACTGGCTGCTGATGAAGCCAATGCCTTGCACTCTTGGCAATTCAGAGGAGTCTCAGTGAAGGCTTAACTTTAGTTTTAATTAAAAGACTTCAGAAATTTAATTTAAACCTGTAAAAACATATCACTGAATTAATAATACAATTACCTTTTCTTCTTTTATGAATTTCTGATAATAAAGGTCTCATAGATGACTATTGCCGTTAATCATTATTTTTTCTTTTTCAGGCCAATTTGAGATAAACCATTTGTTCTTTGTGCAACTTGCATAGACTTATGCCTCCCATTTTATTCCAGAAGATTTTAACAGGCTGGGAGGATGTGGCAATTTTCTACTGCAACGTTTATTACCAGAATTTGCATATCCTTTTTATTAAACTGTGAAATCAGCATTACAATTTCAAGCAAGCTACAGTTTCCAGACATGAATAATAATTATGAGGCCTAAATAAGATCAGGCATCAGATCACCTTTCTTGGATCTCCCTATGTTACTTTGAATATAGCCCTGTCCTGAAACTGGTTTCTTGGAGGGAAATGCTCTTTTATATAAAATTATTCTAAAAATACAGCCTTCTACTGCTTGGCATCAGAGGAATATAGGAACACTAATATGTTACGAGATGAAGCAGTACAGAACACACTGCACAGCTGATGGCAGAAAGGCTTCAAAACATGATATTGCAGAGCTTTTCCATAGCAATTAGGAAGGGTCACTGAAGACAGTTGTTGTATGCGACTGTTTAAAAATTGTGTGAAACTGTGCATTGTGTACAGGATTAACTCTCTAAACTCTTCCTAGATCCTCAGATCTAGGATCAAGACGCAATTTCCTCACATATCAGACTGGCAAAGATCTGTGGGTTGTTGTGATGTGTTTATTTAGTTGGTTTCCCTATTTATGACAACTATCTCTCACAAAAGGACTTCGGAAGTTGACAGTCATTCTCTGGAAACATCCAGGCAGACTTCCAGTGCCATTAATGGTCCTTCTTTTGTTAGAGGGTGTGCAGATTTTCTGTGGTTTGTGTTATGTTTGGGTTTGTAATTGTCTTCGTGTTCTTCCTTTTATATAATACCTATTCAAGTTATAAAATTGGCAGGCTGATGTGATGAGCCACTCCGGTCACATTTTCCTACTGCAAATGTCTTTTTGACACGATTTTAGAATATTAGATAGACAACCTGTAGCTCAGATTTAAACAAAATTCTAAGATTTAAACATTACTCTTACAAAATTGTACCTCCAGCCAAATTTCATAGATACTTCTTGTTTTTCCAGCACGGATGATGGAATAATTTCAGAATATTCCCTAGACTTTGGGTGAGCTCTGCTCTTATAATTAAAGTTTCCTGACTAGATGCTTGCTTTGAATAGGAAGCATCTGGATTGTGATAGAATTACGGAATAATTCAAGTTGAAAGGGACTGGAAGGAGTCTCCTGGTCTAACTTCCTGCTTAAATTTCAGCTCTGAGGTCAGGCCTGGTTGCACAGGGCTTTATCCTGTTTGGTCTCAAAAAACTTCTGAGGATAGATAGAGAGTGCATAAACGATGTTGCAGTGCTGGAGCATCCTAATGACTGTGGTGGGTTACCTCAGCTGGCTGCCAGATGCCCGCCCAGCTACTCCCTCACTCCTCTCCCTCAACAAGACAGGGGGAGAAAATAAGATGGAAAAAGCTTATGGGTAAAGATAAGGACAGGGCGTTCACTTACCAGTTACATTCACAGGCAAAACAGAATCAACTTGGGAAAAAAATTATTTATTGCCAATTAAAATAAATTTGTCTAGTGAGAAACAGACAAAAAAACAAAACAAAAACAAAAACAAACCAACCAACCAAAAACAAACAAAAAAATTAAAACAGTGCTTTCTCCCACTGCCTCCTTTTTTCCAGCTTCAACTTCACTCCTTCATTCCCAAGTCCTCACCAAAACGAGTGGGGTAGGTGGATGGGAACAGGGTACGTGGTCAGTCCACAACAGCTCCTCTCTGCCGCTCCTTCCTCCTCACGCTTTTCCCCTGCTCCAGGGTGGATCCTCCCAATGGGCTGCAGTCCTGCAGGGTAACTCTGCTCCAGTGTGGCGTTTCTATGAGCACAGTTCCTTCAGGGAATATACACCTGCCTCTTCATGGATTTTTTTTTTTTTTTTTCCATAGTCTGCAGTGAAATACCCGCTCCGCTGTGGTCTCTTCTATGGGCTGCAGGGCAATCCCTGCTCCACTGCCTGGAACATGGCCTCCGCCTCCTTTTTTTCAGATCTTGGTATTTACAGGGTTTTTTCTTAAGCTTTTTTTCTCTCACTCCTCACTGCTGTGCAGCATTTTGCCAATTTTTAAATACACTTTTCCCAGAGGCGCCGTGGTCTTGGCTGCGGGGCTCATCTGTGCCCTAGGGTGGGTCTGTTGGAGCCAGCGGGAACCGGCTGGAACCGGCTGTGTCTGACACGTGGCAGCTCCGGCCTCTCCTCACAGAGGCTGCCCTGCAGCCCCGCCACTGCCAAAAACTGGAAACTAAGTACAATAACAAGGATGATGTGCTCATGGGATTCGGAAAAGAGTAGAGCAAGTGACCACTGCGGCCAGTGGGAGTCTTTAAATTCCAGCCGTGGGGTGGACAGAGTACGTGTCACAAAAATCAGGTACGCGGGGGAACTGGAGTGAGGAAGGTGAGTGAGGGGCTCAGCACTGGGCAGCTGAAGCAGGTGCAGGGGCCCGTGTGGGCCCCTACAGTAGGGGACCCATGGGATGGGAAAGGGGGGTGGGATGTGGGCAGGGGTACTGGGCAGACAGAGGTGCCGTGCTGGTACTCAGGGAATCCACAAATGGGTATCCGCTTGTGAACCTGGAGAGTTTTGCATGTGCACCTGCACTTGTGATCTCCTGTCTCTGCCAGCCCAAGGGAGGAGGGGTGACTTGCTTGCGTTTATGTGAGTCCTGTGCTGTCTGTGCTTGTGCTTATTTGAGTCCTCTATGTAGGTGCTGTTGAAGGCAGAGCCTTGCGTACAGCAGTCTGTATGACCAGCCATGTTGTCAGCATCCTGCACGTGCGTCTGCCTGTGTCTCTGCAACGTGTCCTGAGCTTCGCAGGGTGTACCTGCAAACAGGAAAGCAGCAGCCACATCCCCCAGCCTGGGGAGAGACCTGGGGTCCCCAGGCTGGGGTCCAGCAGCTGAGCAGGAAGAAGGCACAGAACTGCTGGAGGAGAAGGAGGCTGCTTTTAACCTCCCTATTTCAAATCACTAATTAAATCATGGCTAAATCTGAGTCTATAAGGAAATCCTGTGATTATTTTTTGTTTTTCTTGTGAAAATAATGAGCATAGCATAGTTTTAACAGCACATTCAGGAGAAAAAATAGTAACAATATGTAACAAATGTAGGTCAACACCTATACAGCTTTAAAATATCTTATTGTCTTTTCAGCCCAATACACTTGTGTGTCCTTAACAGCAATAGCTTCCCCACTTATTAAGGGGTTTTGAATAATTAGGTTCAGCTGAATGTAATTAGGTTCCAGCTGGCAGTGCTTATCTTAGTTGCATTGAATAGTGATGAATTCTGTAGGAAAGAAAAAACAAAACCACCTACTTTTCAAGTTGTTTATTGTCAGTGTTTTCTGCTCATTTCCTCTTGACATGCCCACTTTGTACAATAAGAGGCCTTTTAATAGTGTTTAGGACCAGTTGAATATGTGGAGTCTTAATAGTAGCACGCTGCTTGGTGTTGACACTAAAGCTTAGTGTCTGCATATTTACTGTTTTAGGTTTCTTTTGTGCATTTTTGTTTGTTTAGTTTTTTTAACTATTATTTTATTTTTTATTTTTCTTCTCTCAATGTAAAACTCAGGAATACCCCTAAGATTCCTTATTACTGGTTGTTACCTCACAGGTAAAGGTTTCAAGGTGAAATGGAACTAGTTTTCATTGGATAACAATAGCATATCAGTAGACACAGATCTGGCAGACAGTTCTGAGATTAAATAAATTGTTCATTATAGAGTGCTGTCTGTGGAGTCCTACTGCACCTTTCACAGGTTTGTGAAGGCTTAGACTTTAAAATAAACAAAGCTGTATTATTCTTCATCAATTTTTGATGCTAAGTACACCTATACATTCCAGAAATACAGAGTTGGGGGTGGGGGGGGAATAATTATCTTCTGAAGGGCAAACTGGAAATCCTTGTTAGAAAGAATTTTACCCATTTAATGCTTTCATATATATCTGGTGTTGTGTTCTTCAAATAACCTGACGCGTACAGTATTGTTCTTCTGTCCTTTACTATCCTATCTCTACTTCTTCTTTTCTAGCCTATGAAAAATAGTAGATCTAGTTTATAGGATATGGGATTTTGTATCCAAGTGAATGGATCAATTACAAAGTTGTATGCACTTATCTGAAAGCAACTGTTAGAAAAGTTACATCAAATACATGATGCAACTCTTTCCAAGTTCAGCCTTACTTTCAGTTTTTGCAGAAATGAATTCTGCAGTGTAAATCCATGTGCTATAAAAGTTTCCTCTTCAAAATTTGCTCTGGCTTGTTCTAAGTTGTGTAACTACTGTGAGAGATCCTGTTTAACATCTTTAAAAGAAAAGAAATGACCTCTTAAGGTATCTAGAATAGACCTCAATACAAGCTAGAAAGCTTAACTTCTAATGAGATTTTCTATCCAAGTGTTAGCCTTGAATGAATAGATAGGATATCTGACACCGGCAATAATCCGTGTTGTTGTAACTAAATTTTATAGACATATAAATATAGTTTAACATAGTATGAGTCCAGAATCAGTCCTTTACCTTAAAGTTTACAGCTATGTGAAGCAAGAAGAACCTACTCTGCTATTTTTTTCCTTCCATTTTAGAATAAAAGATCTGTAATAGCTATCCTATTACAAATTATCAGATTATGGGTTCTGAGAATTTTAAAGTGCTTATGTATACTTTGGGGGCTGTTTGCTTATTATAGAAGTTGTTGAGAAAGTATTTGCTCTCTAATACTCCATGTCCACATTGTTTTTTTATGAAAGAAACAAAGCAAAGGTCAAAACATTTACAATTTTCAGTTATTTAATTAAAAACAGTATCTGATGCTTCTTGAACATTGCAAACAAAACAAGGACTTGGTAACATATTGTAGAATACATTCAAAAATATGTAAAATCCAATAGTCAAGTTGTCTCACTCCCTCCGTGCTACAACAGAACAGACTCTGGCACTCTGTGATGAGTCGCTGCATTGAAAGAGTGTAAAGAGAAGAACTACAATGCAGACACTTAGTTCACTACTGGCATGTAACCAAAGCCCAATAAGTTTAAAAATTATTTCGTCTCCTGCTGAAGCCCATCCTCCTATCTTATTTCTTGGTCAGTTTGGACAAAAGCAGCAAGCTATCTAATAATCCAGTCAATAACCAAGGCATCATCTTCAACTTGGATTTTTCTTTACTGAAACTTTGTCTAAATATAGCCTCTCTTTTTCTAGAACCTTGATAACACACAGTTTTGGCATTTAACCTTGCACAGAAAAGCACCCAGGTTCTCAAGCGGTTTATATTTGGAATCATGAAACATTATTTCCCCTAACTCTGAAAAAAATATTGTGTCCTTAATGCAGCTATCCAGAATCCTACATCAAATATCACGATCCTAATGTATCACTTAAATATTCTCTTAAGCATCCCTATGACCATTGTCTGTCTTACTGACCAGCGTTGCCATGTTAGTCTGGTACTTTCTTGACTGCCTGCGTCCACCTCTTGACTTGTTTTGTGAGTTCTTTTGGGAAAGAATCATTTTATTATGTCTTTAAATAGTATGTATTCAACAGGTCCCAAATCCACGTTTACAACTGTTCAGTGTTACAGCAAGAAAAATAATTAAAAGTATTTCTCAATAGCCACAGCATAGTTACTTGGCTATAAACCAAGTGTGGACTACACAGATTACGAAGCTAAAGCAAATAAGAAAGTTCTTTGCTACCAGACACTATTAAAAATCAAAGCAACTGATGTCTCCAGCTGGCACACATTTTTAATTATACTTCAGCAATATCTAATTGCAAATGAACTTGTTTATTTTTTTACAGTCAAAATCTTTTTTTATGGGCAAAAAGAAAACATACCATATGGATAGATGGAAATATATATACACATGTAAAGCAAAGAATACACGCAAATAATTTTATAGATACATAGATGTGTAAAACAAAGAAATTGTTGCTGCTATAATTGAAATATTAACAATATAATTATTATTAGTCCAGATCTAAATGTTTCAGAGAAAGGAAGAATAATGCATGTGAAATTGTTATTTGCACACATTTTCATCTCTATTTCTTCTCCTTTGTGAAAAAGAAGAATTTTTGCATTCTTATTTCATAAATTACATTTAAACCATTTTTGTCTGTGGTCAAGTGTCATTTTTTTAACAGATTTTTATTTTGTTGAAATTAGTAATTCTCTTCATTGTAGAGTTGACAAGAAGTAAAATTGTCTCTTCCTTTTTAAGATTTTACTACAGTATTCACCCTATTTTTGCTTTCTCTAAAATGTTCTAGTGTGTGCAATTTACATACATTCCTTTACAGCAAATGGACATTACAAAAACTGCTCCTAACTTTAAGGAGATTTTTGAAGATTAAACCTCAGAGCCCCAGTCCTTCTCTTAAATGTCTAATGTATGAGTAATGTGGGGGCTATATTATTTTGTAGGAGCACATGGTTGGCACATTTTGACAACAGATATAAAAATGGATTGCTTCTAATTTCCTGCATTGTATGCTGCTGGCAACTATTTATGAGCCAGCATAATAATGCCGAGTACAGGGTTTCTAGTTGAAGGAGATTTCTGAGACATGGAATTAAGGCAAAGACATAGAGATTTTTCTGACCCTTTCTCACTTTTCTAAGAACACATCCCAATATATTGTCTTCATGAACAAAAACTAAAAAACGAAGAAAAAATGTAAAATGCAGAAACGGAGATTTTTTATTTGTACTGTATGAAAATGGCATTCAAGCTTAGCGCCATTAAAAGGAAGGGGATATGGCCTTCCACTTCTCAGGCAGTTTGTACAGTCACTAACCTACATTAAGTCAGTTCCTCATCACTGGCTCATAGAGACTACCTCTGTTGCACTCTTATTTCTACAAAGAGGGTATTTCCTCCTGAAACAATTACTTTTATTGTCAGCCAAACAGAGAAATGTTTTTTACCTCAATTTCCCAAAGGCAGTTGAGCATAACCCACTGATCTAGTACAAACTTAAAAAAATTTGGGAAATTTCAAAGTTCTTTCATCTAGTGGTGTTTATTTTCTAGCCAGCCCAAATCAAAATAGGTTTAAGATGGGGTTATTCAAGCTTAACTTTTTCCTCTAAACCTTAAACAATTTATACTGGATGGTTTTTTTATGTATAACTTTAAAGGATGCGTTCTTACTTACTTTACCAATAATAAGGATGGTGATTTTTGTTTGTAGTTGCTTTAATATTTTTTCAGCTTATACTGGCACTGACAGTATGAGCTTTGCTAAAATACTCTACTTTGGCTGTGCTTTCTGGTGCTATTCTTCAGAGGAATCCTGTATAATAAATTCTAGGCAGTCTTTTAGACAAAGGAAATCATACTGAGTAAATAGAATGCATAATTGTGCTCAGTGGATAAGAATTCAAGTGTATTCTTTTCTTTCTTCTTAAATTACTAATATTCCCTAGGAACCATCTTCTTGTGAATGAGATCCTGTTTCTCTTTTTCTTATCATTTGTCTTCATTCATTACAGCTGTTGTAATTACACAGCAAAATGCTTTTGAGTTTGCATTTTTAGAATATTTTATCTATTGTGCAGAAAACATCAGGGGTTATAATAACCCAAAGCTGATTAGACTTCAAGGTGTGAAGATGTCAAATGACTATTGTCTACAGTACATGTATGGAGACAGTTAATCATCTCTCTAGGAAGAAAAAAAAAACAGATGATTGTAGGAGGTGGGAGAAAGGAAGTAATTTTGAAGACATGTTTGCTTATTGTTTTTGTCTTGCTTATCTGAGCGTTATGATTGCCAGATGGATTCATAAACAGACTGAGGTTTTCATGGCACTTGCTGCATGTAATGATCAGCAAGCCTAGGCAGTTTACAGTAGTATAAAGTTAAATGGATTTATAATATTGAAGAGCCATATGAAGAATTAGTGTATGTTTAGTGATAATTTTTTCTTTTTTTTGGGTTTATAGAAAATTAGAATGACAGTTATTGCTGAAATATGAAAATACAACCACTTAGGAAAAAAAAATAAAAAAGCAATAGGGGGAAAATAAAAGAAAACAAACAATCAGAAAAACACATTTTGATTAAAAAAGGCAAAATGATTGTAATTATCCTGGGGATAAATAGCTTTTGATAAGAATCTTCTTGTTATGTATATCAAAAGATATTCTTGTCAAAATACGATTGAATTAAACTACTAGTTAATAGTATTAATTAAAATCATCAGATATCTGAAAATTAGTTTCTGAATACTGTCGAAGCAAAGAAAATGATCACAGTTCTATTACATAGGAAGGAATAGAGTTATTGTTGTAATTAAAGATTTCCAGTTGTGGTATTCCAGAACACATGCAGGCAATAGTTACCTTTTGTGGACAAAAGTTTTTTCAGTAAGACAACAAAGATTATTTTTTGACAAAGTTTTATAGGCCACACTCTACATTTTAACAGCTAATTCCCTCCAACCAAAAAGGGTATTTAAGCCTTGTAGTTAGCTTGATATATTTAATCTTTAGCCTCACATTTTTTTCTGGGGGTAACCTCTACTGATCACTATTTGAAAAAAAGGAATACTGCAATACTTCTGGTGAGTATACATTTGTTGTATTGTAGTGCAAGTTTTAGCTTCACATTATTGATCTTATATCATCATGTAACAACAAACATAAAGTCTTCCAGTTGTGTGTAACCCAGCTCCATTTTACATGCCCCATTTTTTTTCATAACAATACTATTTTTCCTGTCTAGAATAGAGACTTTCTTTCAGGTTCTGTTTCACTGAATGCGTTATTCTACATCTAGCTCCAAAGGAAAAAGGAGAGTGGGACATTTTACATCTGAGTTGTCTGAATATCCTATATGATAACATAATTCATAATGACCTCTTTTTCCTTCTAATTCATACACAAGATCTGAAAAGAAGATGATATATGCATTTTATTTTATAATGATATAAAAATTTCTGAGGTTATAATTGACATAAGTGCTTGATCACTACTTGTTGTTTTCTTTCCGTCTTTCAACATCACCAATATTTATTTTTGTACCTAATCTGTATTCCCTTAATCAAGCAATTAGCCAATGACAAGGAACTCATACAAAGCCCTTCAGTCATAGCTAGAATGTTTGCATCTCTTCCAATCCCCTTTTCTCATGAAAATTGAGAAAAAGATTGAAGAAATTGGAATCTGCAGCAACATATGCTTACTTACCCATGAGGGGATTTCAAATTACAATCAAAATTATGATTTATGTGTGCTGGCCACTTTCCTGAGTATCACTGTTAACTTTTGTGAAAGTTTTATGGCTCTCCTAGAAGCCCGTTCTTATGCTTCCTCATATCTAGCACTCCACTTAAAATGTCTGCAGTCGTGCAAAGGACAGCGTGTTATGTATACCTGTCCAGCTGATGGATAGACAGGATACAACAGCAGTATTTGTCTAAGTCTTACAACTATGCAGTGTATCATGGGCATGACTGCTACACTGGGCATTAAGTTTAGTTGCAGACTTGTATATCCCCTTACTTATGGCAGTTTTTATAAGGAGGTCCTGGCTATGTAAAGAGATACCTTATTGTCAGTGTTCTCTGGCCATTTCATCTGTAGGCAGCAGAACCTCAGTTCAGGAAAAAAATACTCGGTAGTTTGCAATGACAGGTGAGATGAATTACTTTGGTTTTTGTTTTTGTTTGTTTTTTAAAGGCAAATACGTATGTATTTTTATAAGATGTATCCTGAAACCAAAATCACTAGCTGCATTGAGGGAAAAGAGATTTCTCTTGCCCGGTTCTAGATATTTGTGTCTAAGATTGTCATACTGATTTTTGTGTAGTCAAGAAAGAGAAGGGAGCACGCTCTGCAGGCGATTAATCTTGCACTAATAGTTCAGATGGCCAAGTACTGTATGTCCAAAGTTATGTCTGGATTCCCAAATACTATTCCTTCCATACATGTTTGCAAGATTATTGTTAGATCCATTAGGCATTATTAGCATATAAATTAAAAAGATGCAAAGAAACAGAAGAATATCACTACAGGAATGTACAGTTAGATTTAGCAGCCATAGGACTCAATGGAAGACTTTTTTTTTCCTCAAATAGGGGGAAAAAAAGGGTGCTGCAGAAGTGAGATTTCAGGAGCACTTTGAGAATAATCAAGGCTAAAGAATTAAATAGATTTCACTAACGAAGGGAGATTGGTAACCTCATCAGCCAGATGCCATCCAACAGCCCCCAAGAGAGGAAACAGAAAAGGCCTAGGGATGGCCACCAGGGTCAGCTGAGAGCTCAGATCATTTGGCCAGTCCATGGTGAGGAGGCAGATCTGAGAACTCCTTTGAGATGGGCCAAGCCCAGGTTGGGATGTTGGCCTGCATCTGCAGTCAGGCACTCAGTTGCAGAGAAGCAGGATCTGTAGCTCAGGTCGGGCCAAAGCAAGACCCTCAGCTGAAAGTGGCTCCCCTGGGCCAGGGGTCAGCCCTGGCCATGGTCACCCCATAACATCTGGAAGGCTTTCCCCATATCGACAGATGTGCTCACTTGGTGCCTGGGTCCCAGCAGCAAAACTCCCAGGGGTAGGGAGGGTGCATGCAGGGTCCTGCCACTGGGCATAAAAGGCTGAATGGAAGAAGAGACATGTTATGCTGAAATGCCATTTGAGTTGCGTGCAGTGGGGAGGGAGCAAGCTTAGTGCTGAATTATCAAGGGAAGGACCATAAGGTCAGTTTGGTCCAGTAGGTGTTTTATAGGATTGCAAGGCATTAACAAAAAAACTCAGAAAGAATCAGAGAAAATCCAAATTTCAATTGAAGGATAAAAGTATGAAGTATGGTTTTATTCAGGTCTCTTATGGTCTATTTTCAGGACACAGGTAACCAGTACTGGCATTTCAATAGGAGTTACTCTACTGCGGTGACAGGAAAATTAAAAAAAATTGTCTATGAAATGAATAAAAGTGGTGGGAGGGTGGTCATCTTTTAATTTTAGCTTTGCGTATTGCTACTTTCTATAATGATAGATCTTTAATAACTTCACACATACGCAGTCCTAATTTTATGTTTCCTTACTATTATCTGCCTTTAAGCTGGAAGGGCCAAAATATTTTAATATTTTTATCTTGTAACTTCCCTTGCAATACTTTGCAACTTTTCCTGTACCTTGGGCTCTAACGTCTTCTTTGACTGTTTAGTGGAAATATTTGAAGTTTCAGACAATGGCAATCTCGTTTCTATCCCTTATTTCACTTCCTTTAGATATACCTGGATATTTAAATACTTCCTTTTGCTGCAGGGCACAGCACTTTGGAGGGGAAGTTTATGAATAGTTAGGTAATGAAGTCCTTGATATGGTAGTACTGTGTGCACTCTTGTTCTTTTCTGCCTCCTTAAAGAGTTTCATGTAGTATTCATATCAACTTTTTTCTGTGATGGCCCTCTTTAATTCCAGATATGGTATTTTATCGCAGCAGCCTCTCTCCAGCTTGCTGTACCAAAGCTATTCCCACAGTGATCATTACCAGAGTCATGAAAGCATTCTAATCTCTACTGACACAATGCTGGTTTTTGAAAATATTCTTGCTGCTGCATGCGTGAACGGGCAGACGTAGGCCAGTACATGTCAAGATTTCTTCCACTAATGCGGCATTCAAGTTTTATGGTGATGTAAAAATTTTTAATGTCTTAATTTACAAATTTCATCATGGCTACAATTTTGTAACTTGTCATTCGTAGACAATAACTAGTATTAGCTATTTGATCTGAGCCAATTGTGCTCATCACTGGACAAAACTTTAAAAAAAAAAAAAAATCTTTTCAAGAAATACCAAATTAAACTGAGAGACGCAACATGTCATGAGCATAGAAGAAGGAGAAATGGTAAAAAGTTACCATTTCCTGACTGAATTTGAGGCACTTATGGGCAATGAGTCATAATCCAACTGATATAAATTGCTATAGTCCTATCAATCGCATTAGAAATGCACAGACCACCATTCACGAAAGATCTAGTGTGTCATATGAGCTCTTGCTGGATGTATTGCAGTAGCTCCCTGTTCTGTCTGGTCTGTCCCCAGACAGCCTGGTCTGTTCCCAGGCAGAAGGCTCTTCTCCTCTCACAGATGTCTGTGCTGAGGGGAATTAGAATTAGAGGAATTAGAGCTAGGCTGTGAATTCAGTCTAGTTGGGCAGAATCATCTGATAAAATAATGGTCTTTTCCTGGGCTGGGTCCAGGAAACTGAACTCCCATATGCTGTTTTCCAGAAGCCAGGTTGCACATCTTGACTCAACAGGTAACTCTTTCTCTTTTATTTACCTGTCCATATGTAACATAGACTGCCCTGTCTATGTAGCATAGACTGCCTTCCACTTCACATTGTGCTGGTCATAGGCAATTGAGAAACTCCATAATTTTCCCACTCTTAAACCAGTATCTGATTTACATGAATGCTACACATGTCTATGTCTGCTGTTCTAGTTTATATTCAGAATTGAATTTTGGTTTGAATGGTGCTTACACGCTGTGGTTGCACAGCCCTCCTGAACATTGCCATTCAATATTATTAGTAGCACTGTGCACAGTCAGAAATATGAAATAAGACACAGGAAAGTAAGGAAATTCAAATTTCTTGCCATTCAGAAAATTAGGCCACTGTTTGACATCGGGCTGCTGCAGATGGTCTCTATCTGTTGCCTATAAAACTTTTTATCCCTTCACTTTTTGTAAAAGGAAAAGGCAAAGGCTCAAGCCTCTTGCACTTCCACCTCAGTAATGGTGGAAAATGTTTGTTGACTTTTCTGGCCTTTATGTAGGTTTAATATTTGCCAGCCTCTGGGATTCTTATATTTCTCTTGAGTTATACTCACACCAGTATATCTCTTTATTCAACTAATCTAAATTGAGTCATTTCTTTCACTGAAGATGTCTTATGCCTACCTGCCTGAGAAATTCCTGTTAAGCACTAGGCAAGCTTAAAATAAAAACAGTTTAATGTGAATAAAATTAAAGGTCAAGGTCTTGATTACAAATTCAGAAATACAATTACAAGAGAAAAATTTTAAAACTCAGTTCCAGGAAAGAACTTCTGTGTTAAACAATCTTTAGCTGTTTCTGTCTTTCATCTTTTTTCTGAAAGGTCTCATTCCTTCCCCTTCTCTTCTGCCTTACTCCAAAGGTTTTCATAATACATCCTCTTTCTTTGTATGGGACAGCTCCTCCTCCTCTTTCCTCTGCCTTTATTCTTACTGTCCTCATTGTTTCTTTTTCTTAAATTCCGACTTAGAATCTGTATAAAGTATGTTTGTGATAATTTCAGTGCTTTTTTACCTTTTCTGATCTTTGTAGCTGAGTATCCTCTTTCTTATTACCCTCTACTTGCTCACCCTCAGTGGCTGAATTTGTCTCTGCTGCTCCTGGGTTTCTCTGAATTTATATTTCTATCCTTTTCCTTCATTATTATGTTCTTTTGAAGTCAGTGGCGGTTGTGTAGTTTGAAGCATGTTCAAGATTGTTACCACAGTACTTAACAACGTGTTATAATATGTACTCGGTGAACAAAGATCTCACCAGATTCAGAACTACTACCTTCATATTAGCTGTATATTTTTGAATATTTGACAAGACATAGAACATATTTAGAAACTTTTCCTCCCCATCACCTTTTTTGGGTGTGTTTCTTGTTTGTTTTTTTTTTGTTTGTTTTTGTTTTTTTTTTTTTATTTGCTTGTGGGCATGCAGTCATGTCTCTTAGCTTGGTCTCTTCCTTTATGTTGCAATGAGGATACATAATAAATATGACTGCTTCTTCAAGACAGATTGTTCCAGTGTTCTAGCCTGGTGTCAAGAAGATGAATAGTGCTTGCTGACATCACCTCTAAACACGATAAGCCAATCACTTATGAAAGAGTTTCTGAATGCTAGAGTTTCATGAAGGATGCTGAGGCAGGTTTAAGTGCACAAAGATTTATTGTTGGGCTCTCTAGCTTATAGCATATATAGACTTCATCAGTGTGAGTTCCTTTTGGGGAAAAAATATGGGAAAAGGAGAGAGAGAAAGAGAAAAAGGAAAGGGAAAACTGGCCTATGGTTATCTGGAAAGAACAGTGACAGGCCTCTCTCCTTGTTTGTTTTTGATGATGATTTCATGCTTTCTGCTAGTCATCATGCTTTCTGCTAGTACTGTGTGCTTTTCATCAGGACTGCCCCCACACTCTCCCCTGCCCTTGGTTGTTTTTGTTTCTGATGTTATTGGTGCCAACTGAAGTATGCAAATGGGACAATGTTGCACATTGGTTGTTAAGCATCTCTGCACACATTACTCAACTATTACGTGACTTATTTTGTTATCCCCTGTCTTTGGTTTTCTTTATTATAAACTAGAAACTACAAAGCAAGAGCTAAAGAGAGGTGTGGAAGACGTATAATTCTCCTACCACTGGTAGTAGGCTCCCATTAGAACCCACTAAAACAGCAATATTGGGGGTTAGCAGGTACTAGGCTATGGAAATGACAACGCGATTGTAACAGCAGGAGAATGGCAAGCAAAAATACTGCTAGAGAGTCTCTGGAACGTGCTGCCTCAGCAGCTTCAGGGAAAGGTTACAGAGCTGCAAATAACAAGCCCTTAGGTGGTTGTTTTTGTTTTTAGCATGAGATGTCATGGGACTGAACTGCTTCAGCATGAGAAAAAAGAAGGAAGGAATTTTTTAACAACAGGGACTTAGAATATGAACCCAGTGGAAAAAGTCTACTATGTCTGGTCTTCTTCAACTGTCTTTATGAGTATGTTATGGCACTGGCAGTTCCATAAGCAGCTCGTGTCAAGGGTCAGTTGATATTAAAATACTTTAATCAGTTTAAAGTATTTCAATTTTCTTATTTATGTGCCTAAGTATTGAATCAACAATAGTTTTGTAACCTTTTAGATAAAAACAGTTAAGAGGAATAATACATACATAGGTTTGCAATGGAATTACTTTGGTAGCTCAAGGATTTCTTAAATAATAAAGTTTTAATATTTGTGTATTATCTTTTTTTTTTCCCTGCAAAGGCTGTTTTACCCTACAA